>JARHVA010007686.1:162500-220000 GCA_037957365.1 Torreya grandis | reverse complement strand
AAAACAACTCGATTGATAGTATATGACCTAAAGTACTATAAGGACAAAATCATGAAAGAAGAATGGGTGTCAAAATTATTCAACTTTGCATAAAAATAAAAAAAATGTTTCCAAGAGATTTTAAAGGATGGATCTCCTAGAGGTTTGGCTAGATGTTTGTAGGTATGTGATGTTATAATCACCCTGGACTCCAAATTTAGATTGGTAAAGTCTCACCATTTCATGTTATTAGATCATTTTAAGGGAATTTACATGACTATTCTTCCTTTATACCTACTTGACTTTATGAAGGATTCCATGAGGCATTTCAAGGGAAATATTAAATTTTTAGTTGTAAACCAAGCCCTCATCTTCCTCTTGTTCAAGTTTGTACCCTTGGTGAGGAGTATAGAATTGTCTCCAGTTTCATGAGTACTAGAAATAAAAGAAATAAAATTAACTAAAGAGGCTTGCATGGAAATATTAAAGTAGAGGTCAAAAAATTATAAGGTGGTCAAGCCCAAGAAGAAACTCATCCTGGAACAAAAGGCTTTAAAGGGATTGAAGTTGAATTTAATTTCTTCCTAGATATGGTGGATCATTTGGTCATCCTCTGAGACCTAGGTTACTTTGGTGCCTCCATTACTTAAGATATTATTGTTAAGGGCTCTCATGATAATGCTAGTCCTAATAATTCCTAGCATGAAGCCAACTCTCCCAAAACTAGATTAAGATCCATTGAATTGAGATTAAAGAGAAAAATTAAGGAGATATGAATAATTTAGATGGAGATTAAGTAAATCTATAGGGTCCTACTTTTAAATGTTATTATTTAGGGAAAGTTAGAATAAATCATAGAATATGGTATCCCCATGAGTGGGAGGATGTATTCTTATGATGATCCACATACTTTAGCTTTTTAAAGAGAAGGTTTAAAAAATTTAATGTCTTATCTTACAACCCATGTGAGATTTGTTTCCCCCTCATCTGATGAAGGTATGAAATTAGTCTCCAAAGAAGTCCACATCTCAAAGACCTAGGTAAAATCCATTTAAGGTTTTTGTTAGGTCTCAGAAGGTCTTCTTACCTAGAATTTTGATTGTTCTAATTATTAATCTTATGTTGTTCCACCTTTTTATTTCCTAGTTTACTCATTATTTATGTTGTGGTATTTTTTATTGGGATGGTTAGCCCATTATTTTTTAATGTTTTATCTCATGGAGACCTCGGCCTTTTGATGTGCTTGGGATGGTTCCCACACTAGGTAAAGGTTGCTTATCATAATCTGAACATAATTATGATATTTAAAAAATTTATTGTTATACAAAATAAATCGATCACAATCTTATAGTCTTATAAATTACATAATTTCATAAATATTATTAGAAACTTTCATCTATTTATATTAGAAATAAATTTAAAAATTAAATTTAGAGAAATGATATTATTGTATATATAAGATAAATGGATTCTCTAAACTTTCTTTATAACATTATAAATCATGAAACCTTAAAACCTCTATTTAAAATATTAATGTTTTTCTCTATTTATCACCATAAGAGTGGGAGTATAACTAACTATGAGTATAGGAGGGCTTCTATGGGTCATTCAATCAACACATTTTTGACAACAATTGTAAGTGTATGATGAATGATGTTATATTGTGACATTTATTTAATGGATAAATCATGGAAGAGTGATGGATATTTTAGTATAACCTTGTTCTTAATAAACATAAATTAATTAATGAAAATAAGAGTGTTAAAATTTGACCAACTGATTAAATTAATTGAACCCAACACTAAATTATAAAAATATTTTTAGGATTGGTACACTACAACTATTTCTTGTTTCATCTACAAGTTTTAAATAACGTTTATATGAGATTAAATGTGTGATATGACATAAAATGACATTTATTTTTTGTTTTTAGACTTTCATCAGTTAAAAAATGAGTAGGAAAGCATATGTATTTGTCATATAAATAAAAAATAACAATGCATATTTTGAGATAAAACTAAAAAGTAAAACTAATTGATGCAATTATTTAGAATTGGTTAGTGGTAGTTTATTATTTCATTTAACCATTTATGTCTTTATTTTTAATATTTTTATATAATTAATACTCTCATAAAGGCCTATGCATTTGTAAACATTATCATTTGGCTAAAACACACTATGATGATGTCAAAAGTGCCCTGAATCCATTTTTTTTTCACATGGACTTTTCTAGTGTCCATCCCCATGTCATGTAAATACTAGTGTCATAGAAAATAATATTACCAACATAACATTTTAATTAAAAAAATTAAAAGGAGAAGTTACTATCAAATAATTATGAGGAATTTTAATTGGATAAATGGGATTGGAAAAATTATTTTGGTGGATTTCATTAAATGTGCATAGCATAAATTTACATGATCCCCCTATTGGAGTTGAGTACATAATCCAAATACATGGAATGCACAATATATGTGATTACATGAACTAAGTAGGTGCATAACACAAGGTATATATCAAAAAACAATGTGATAATATTACATAGGACAAGATGGAAGGAAAAAAACAAACTTTAATTTAAAAATTTTACAAATATGAGAAGTACAAATAAGATAGTGCTAAGTAGCTCATCTACAAAAGGTGGTCAACAAACCCCTAGAATATAATTGTAACTCTTCTAGAAAAGGTGGTTAATAGATCAAAGAATACAAGAGTTACTCCCATACCTAGAATATTTGGTGATTGGAGTTACTTCCTAGTTATCTAGTTAACCTATACACCCAAGCAAGATTCTCCATGAAAGTAGAAAAACTTCAAGTGAGGGAATAAAACAAAGATTAGGTGGGTAGTGAAAAAAATGGTCTCATAAATTAAGCTTGATGAGTTTTTGAGGATTTTAGTGTGCCCATCCATATTAACTTATCTTTCTCCTTAACCAAGTTGATAACAAAATTATCTAAAGAGGGTATTTTACATGTAATGCCTAAATCAGTTTTAGTGGCGTGGAAAGTATAGACATAGAATGATTAATTAGGACCTAGATTAAAGAGTACAGAAAGAATAAATTGGTCATCTTTCTTATCTATTCTATATTCTTTCAACTACAACCTTAAATACTTGATCTTGGTGAAAAAATCCTAATGGGTTTCAAGTTGATAGGACTTAAGATGATAAGTTCAATTTCTAGATGATGACCTCTCATCACATATTAGTTCCTAAAGTTATTTATAAGATGTTCCACACTTCATTGGGATATTTGGTAGATTCTATATAAAAGAGGAGATCAAGAGACATAAAAGGTGAAACAACCCAAAAAAAACATTTGAGCATCACTTCGTTCAAAGTGCAAGCAGAATTAAGCACATAATTCACTATGCATGGTTGGGATTTGTATAATGCACCCATAACCCATAAATAGATTTATATATGTATTGTTTCCTTTATACACCATTTCCAATATTCAACAAATTAAAACATATAATGTTACATTTAAAATCAAAGACTCATGATGCAAAAGAATCATTGCACAACAATTCAGGTCTTAATCATAATTGGATTAGCCAAGACAAAGCATATCCAAATCCTTATATAGGAATTTATAAGATTATAAGGATGTCCTTACTCATTTAACTTATACATATAAGTGATATTCAATGGTACTATCTTATATAGATATTTTTACTAAGATCTCATAATTTAAAGATCATTGCACCATGTTTAATCATATACATATGCCTTAATCAATTTAAATAAATCCAAACATGAAAGTTATGAATTAATATAAATAATTGAGATTATAATATCAACTTGAAAAATAATTCTTAAGATAAACTTGCATGGTTACAATATCAAATCCTTTACCATAACTTAAATAAATAATTAAATATATAACCATTTACTTTAAATTTCATGAATACCAATCACTTAATTTAGGCATGCATAGATTCATAACCACACACTACTTTATACTTATATTGGAATGAATAAAAGCTTACTATTGTATTAAAAATATTCATTTTAAAATTAAAAAACTATTTATTATGCATAATTCATGTACAAGAGCTCATACAATATCATTCTGTTATATCTATCCCATAGGGACACTTGCCAACACCAACGACAATGTAAATAAAATCAATAATCACTTGTTATAAACATAAAAAAATAATTAAAAATATTACTATATCCATAAAAATAATGGAATCAATAGATTACATAGCTCAAAAATTAATTTTCATCACTCTAAAAATTCATACATTCAGCTAATAAGTAGCTCAAGTTCATTTTAACTTGGTTGTAGCTTACTAGATTTTTTTGTTTAACCATACCAAGATTTAATAACCTTTTACATTAAAAATTGATGCTACATGATTAACAAGAAAATAATAGTAACTCTCAAAATTATGTTGCAGGAAGATCATTAAATTATTGTAGTATATCTATGATTTAAATGACAAAAAATAGTCATTTTGAAACTCCATTTTTTCTCTTAATACTTAATAAAAAAAAGTTAATATATGAATTTTGAAGGTTAAACCAAGGAGAATAAAACTTATAAATAATTTTTAATATCAATATACATTTTATGAGCAATAACTTCATCAATTCTAGGTTTATACAAAAAATACAACATATTCTTTTACATTGCAAGAAGTTTCAATAATAATACATGGAAAAAGTATATTTTAAACATGCTACAACAAAGAATTTAATCACTAAAACAAGGTAAGAATAGTTACAAACAAATCATGTATATTGATAATGAAAGAGTAGCCACCAAATGATCTACACACCACCCTGACCTATCCTATGAGCCCTTTAATCAGTGGCCCTCACCACCCCAATCATCATCTAGGTGGTGGAGTCAGGAATTATACATTTGGGAAAAGGTGTGAGAAATATATTTTATCTATCAATGAGAAATTTATAGTAGTCATAAAACATCATTAAACAGATGAACCTTAACCTCGTGCATCAATAGTGCCAGTAATAATACACCAAAAATTCCATAAGTGACAATTCATAAATGGGATTACTAGATCTATCAAGCATCCAACATAGGATGAAATACCCAAATAAATCTAATTTATTTTAAACCCTATACACTAGGTAAAATTTTAACTCATAACCAGGTATGAAGAATCAATCCAACTCCATAAAGTCATAAAATATTAAAATCTAGCAAGAAATAATTGTGCATCACTTATTTGACACAAATATACCCTATAAAGAAGAAAAATGAACTTTTCCTTCATTACACTTCACAAAAATGAAACTCTTGTTGATCACCATCCATTTCTTCCATTGTTTACTCTCTTTTCGTCCCTTATCCTTAGATATATATTTTTCTAAACAATTAAATCCTACTGGGATGAAATCCCAACTTACATTATTCTCCATGGCTATCATTTTCCATCTATGGTTTCTCTAACAACCAATGCAATAAAATGGCATTCTTTCCTAGTAAAAACAATTGATTTCACTACTTTTTAGGTGAAGAGTCAACCCTTAACACCATCCTTTACCTTAATCAATAATTTTTTTTTAATTTTTTTTTCTTTCTTATTTATTTATTTATCTATTCAAAAATACATATACTTTATTTCTATTTTAACTATAATGCATGGCCAAAAGTCCACAACCCCTTTATGGTCACCATGGCTTAACACAATTTTATTTAATAAATAAAATTAAGCATGGGTTTCTTCTTTACCATAGATTTATTAAATCAAGGCCATAATGGAGTCCCACTACATTATAATGCATGGTATTAACCTTCCCGAGGCCTCTTAGCAATAAAATCAAGATAAAAAATTAGATTAAATAATTTTAATCATAATATGATCTATGGTGGGAAAAAAGTTAATAGGTATAAAATGATAATTAAAATATTTTAGCCCCTTTAGTGGCTAGAATAAAGAAATGATAGGTGAGACAAAAAGATAGCTTATCACTAAGACAACACACATAAGACACAAAATAGAGAAAATAATAAAAACTAGAAGAAGACACAACCATAATCAAGTGAAATAAAAGGACAAAAATATCAATCAAGATTAAATGAATAAAATAAGACAAAAAGAGAGACATAAGGCATGTTTAAACTATGTAAAGACTAGATGGATCATTATCGCTATATTTTTTATCTAGTGTTGGTTTCACCCATCTACTCACTGCCTCCATTATTATTACCTCAACTACCAAAATCCACCATCGGCATAGCTCATGTACCTATGAGTCTTGTAACCATCAAAATAAGGCATCAATAGTATCTAATTTACATGAAATAAAACATATATACATGAAATTTTGGACTATATAATCATCACAATATAAAACTATATTAATGACATCATTAATATCCAAGATCCAATTATGTTTTGTAGGATCGAAGTATGTTGTTGCAAGATCAAATCATGTTGTTGTAAGATAAAAGTATATTGTTATAGGATAATATTATATTGTTGCAGGATAACAATATGTTGTTGCAAAATAACATTATATTGTTACAAGAACATAGTATGTTGTTATAGGATAATATCAATCAGCATCTATATGTAAATATCAGATGATTAAAACTCAAAAATATGTTAATAAATATAATAATGTCTATAATTAAAAATTCAAATAAAAATTTGTGACATCCTCCTCCCATTAATGAGGAGTTATCCTAATGATAAATCAAAACAACCATAGATAATGTTATTTAAAACAGTTGCATATCTTCTCATGTAAAATTTATTCCACTCCACATGTCCCATTGTACTAGGACTTGTTGATTCTCTCTATTTATTTTTAAGATTTTGATCAACCATTTAATAATTTAATAGTATACTGGATTACAAAAACCACAATAATTAAGTACAAAATCTGAATCTTTTAAATAAGAGATTCATTAGTTCATGCTTCTTTAAATAAAGATTTACAAATTTTCATTACCAATGGAGAAAGAATCAAATCAAATCATCTAATAATAATTATACTATAACTTTTTTGAAATTTTAACCCTCATACGATCAAATGTCATGTTTTAGAGCACTCATACATACATAAATTTCTGCATTCCCTTGCAAAATTTTAGCACGATTCCAAAAATTAGAATCAAAATTTTGAAACTAAAGCAGTTTCATGTTAGAATTTCCATCATAAAAGGGACATAATGTCTAAGAAAATAGTAATTACATAATTTAAACTAAAATATCTTGAATATTTCTACTTAATTATCAATCTATAATTTATGACAACAATTGATTCAACACAAAATAACTAAATCTGAGGCATTTTATATTAAAATTAGTTATGTCCCAAGCATAACTTTGTAATATTTACCATACAATATAAACCATTATATTAATCATACTTTTAATGTGGTCTTTCCACCACTTTATATTATTTTTTATGCATAATTTCTTGTTATTCATTTCAAAATGAAATTAACAACTAACTAACCATTTTGTTATGGTTGCCAAAATTTGCATCATTCATGGGTTAGTGAAACGTCCTACACCAACCACATCAAATATTGGAGAGGCCATTCTAGACACTCACATGCAACTCTCAAGGTTTTCAAAACAATTCCATAAATTTTGTGAGTTCACATGATAGTTACAGGGATGCCAATCCTACATCAATTTACAAATACTTCTTGGTAGTATCAAAGAATTTCAAACCTATCTACTTAGGACTTTACATTTCCCCTTCTGAGTATAGACATACATGTTACTCATGCCTATAAATAAATTAAAATATCCCTTTCAATAATATTATCTCATAAAAAATCTAGTTCATAACATAACACGCTTGCATTTACAAGCCAATACATGCCTACATTACAAAAAGTATAACCTTGTTATAATACATAAGAATCCAACATTTATGATCAGTTAGTGCTTCACAAGGATAAATCAAGGATTTCATACATAGGTTATTTTTACAACCTTCAAGAGGTGGTTAAGGTAATAATTAATATAGAAAATGACCATTATTCATGAAGATCCCATGGCTAACTTGTGGTGCACATGGTTCACACATCCAAATGAATCAAGTGGTTATCTCATGCAAAGAGGAAAAGTGGATTTTCATCCTATGAGAGACTCCACTTCCTAACCCATACCTAGTCTAAATCAATGTGGATATAATGCTTATTTACCTTTATCCTCACACTTACATCAATTTAATTCATTAGAATAATAGTTTGGGATTACACCACACAATACAATACTATACCCAATATATTTAATTAATAGATGATTATTTTCTAAAGAAAAAAGTTACATGACAATGTAGTTCATAATCACATTACTTCATATAAAGAGTTAAAAACACAAGGTCACACATGTTCTATGACATATACATGACATACTTATGAAATAATGTTTGATAAAATAAACAAACTAAAAAGTTACATGGTATAACATAATCACATATAACATAGATGTTTACACAACTTACTACAATTTTACATTCAAGAATAAACCACATAGAATGAGATACACATGTTTATTTAGCTATTTTGATAATTTATGCCAAGTGTTTTTTTTAGCATCACAACACATAAGGACACTTACAAGTGAAGCACAAGGGTCCATAAATTTTATCGATCCACCTGATGTTTAGATATCATCCAAATGACACCAAATATTCATCATAAATAACACATAATTAGTGTAAGGTATCTCAATTTATGATCACCTTCCTTATAGGAAGAATGTGTTCTAATATGGCCCAAAATATATATCCATTAGTCTAAAAAGTTACCAACAAGGATTATGCCTCATGAAATAGATGGTTAACACAATCCAAAAATAATAATAGATCCCTAAAACTCTCTAACTTGCCCAAAAAATGACAGTCACATTTACCCCGACTTGGCCATCTAGGGTTGAGTCACACCCTCGGTCCTCCTAAGTATGTCATACCTCAAGTATCATATGATGGCTCATCTAAACAAGCCATCATTAGACACTAGGTGTTTATCCTTTTATTCCAAAAATAATATTTTATCACCAGTTCCTTGATTGGTCTGCCCAAACAAGCGAATAGTTGACAAGTGTTGTTTATCCTGTGTAGTGTGGCATTGGGAATGGTGGACTCGACCAAGGATTGAGGTGAAGGTTATATTACTATCTTAGAAATTAAAATTTTTCAAAATCATTAATTTCAACTAAAATTCATAGATTCTATCACCTCAATATCATACAACATAATACTTATTCACTTCTAGTTCACATGATGGTTGCAATCAACCAACCATAATAACATTTCAACTAGAAAAACTGGCGTAGTCTTGATTACTAGTCCACCACTTTAGACTCAATAGTACTACACAAACATCAATCATAATGCTACTTTAAAAAATATATAGATATATTTGTATAGTTGTAACCAGTCACTGATAGTGACACATAAAGGTAAGCAAAATCAATAAGTAATTGTTCTTTTAGAAAAAAAAATATTTTAATTTACCTATGATACATCAATAATAACAACAATATCTTATTTTATAATCCTTTTTGGAAATTTCAGCACTACCTCATAAGGATTTATTAATAATTGTTTGTATTTGGTCTTTAATTACACCACCTTCTAAGGGCAGATTTGCCTTGGAAGATTGTTTCCTAACCATGAGCATCTTATACATGTTGAGTTATCTTACTCAACTAAATGCCACTCATCATAAGAGTGTTATATCAGCTCAATAATTCATGCATTTGAGCATATATTACAACAAAGTATTCAATTTATATGAACATAATATTATAAAAACTCTACCCATAATAGTCATTAATTATGTTGGGAGTACTAAACCTCAACATTTTTCTAGTTTCTAAGATGGTTAACGAAACACGTCATTTATGATATCAACAAAATATCAACATTCAGTCAATTTTTTTTTTCCAAACTTGATTATAAATCCACTATCTTAGACAAAACAATGCTTCACAAGCACTAGTCATGAAACAAAGCTCTTTGTTAGCTTATAATTGTGTCGCATAAGTCCTCATAATGATTTGGGACACCATTCCAACCTCACTTAACCTATTGAACCTTAATTCATATTTTATTCTTTTGTTAACTACAAAGATTATATCTAGCAACAAAGGTATTAACTTAAGATAACCTCGATTTAGAAATCAATTTATTAGTTCAAGAGAAATATAATTAACATGCTAAGAATCACAATATGCCAACTTTAGCAAGTTTCAAATTAGGTCCTTAAGATAAATATAAGGCCTACTAATTCCACTTAAGACTTTACTTTTAAAAAAGAGTAAATAAAACCACATAAATCACATGAGATATATGAAATAACTCCAATTATAACTTGGTCTAATATAGGACTTAAGAGAGTAATTTCCAAATTAGCAAACCACCAAAAAATGACTAAATATTCAACAACTCACCTAGTGGTCTTGATAATAAAAATATCACTTCAAGGTCCTTATCTTCCAACTCTTATCATTAAGTCAGCTTAATGCATATACAATGTAATGGTAATGTTAATCAATAACCATTCAAATATATCAACCCAAAAATCTCAAATCAGTACCCAACCAATAAATATTTTAAAACTAGATTATTTACTCAAGTAAATCAAGTACATTCTCTCCTCAACTAGCCTCCCAAGTATAAGTCATCCCTTAAACCTTCCATGATTTAATGTCCCAAGAATTTTTTTGAACAATTATCAAATAATTGTTGTAAATTCCAACAATGGTCTTTTATCATCTTAACTCATATTAACCCGCCTATACAATTCAACTAGTAGTCAAACAAGATCCATATCAATACAACACAGATTTAGAAAAGGGTGACTTCATCCAAGGCTATGGAGATCAACATAATTTTTTTTAGGAAATCATTAAGAGTCCATAGTGTTATAAGATTACTTCCAAAAATTTTACCAATTTCTACATACACACTCACACACATATAGACATTCCATAATATATGAACTTTCAGCACTTTAAGCGTGCATAAACAAAGCACTAATCAACTCATCCAAGAGGTTAAGTGACTTTATAGAGGTCACACATTACCTTCTCAAGCATATAAGACATGTCCCGGTCCATACAAGGCATATAACTCTATCCTTGGTTTATTATGCACATTAGTATACAATGTTTCAATTCAATCTTAAAAAGACAATAGAGACATACAAGTGACAATCAACCACCACAAGACATACACATATAAGTTAATAAAATAAGCCTCTAAGGATATGTACATCTACATAATACATATTTATAGCCACTCAAAGTACATTATGCAACACAATCCCTTTACAAGGGTATACATAATGATACAAAATCTCAAATAGACTTTTAAACACATTGTAAAATAAGTGTAATACATCAAAACTCAACAAAAAACTTTAATCACAATATATGATACTAGGTGAAACAACCTCCAAAAAAATTATTTTTGAGTATCACTTCCTTCAAAGTGCAAGAAAAATTAAGAACATAGTTTACTATGCATGATTGGGATTTGTATAATGTACCTACAACTATAACTAGAGTTATGCATGTGAAATTCCCTTCATACACCATTTTAAATATTCAAGAAATTAAAACATACAATTTTTCATTTAAAATTCAAGACTCATGATGTAAAATAATCATTGCACAATAATTTGGGTCTTAATCATAATTGGATCATCTAAGACAAAGCATGCCCACATGCTTCTATAAGAATGTATAAGCTTACAAGGATATCATTGTTCATTTAACATCATACATATCATATATATGTAATATTACTATCTTATATGGATCTTTATACCAAGATCTCATAATTTTAAGATCATTTCACCATGTTTAATCATATACTCATGCCTTAATCAATTTAAGAAAATCTAAACATACAATTTTTACATGCATGACACTAATTGAGCTTTCAATACCAATTTTTCAAATCCTTCTTAGGATAAACATGCATGATTACAAAATCAAGCCATTTACTATGAATTAAATAAATAATTAAATATATAACCATTTCTTTTAAATTTCATGAATACCAATCACTTAATTTAAGCATGCATAGATTCATAACCACACACTCCTTTATACTTTTAGTGGAATGAATCAAATATTTATGATATATTAATAATATTTCTCTTAAAATTAAAAATTGTTATTATGCATAATTCATGTATAAAAACCCATGCAATAACATTATGTTGTATCTACTCTGTATGGCCACTTGTCAATACCAACGATAGAGTAAATATTAAAAATAATCACTTGTTACAGCCATATAAAAATAATAATAACTCTTAAACAATATAATAATGGAATCATTAGATTACATAGCTCAAAAATTAATTTTTAGTACTCTAAAAATCCATGCATTTAGCTAATAACTAGCTCAAGTTCGTTTTAACTTGGTTGTAGCTTACTAGATTTTTTTGTTTAACCATATAAATATTTAATAACCTTTTACATTCCAAATGGATGCTATAGGATTAACAAAAAAAAATAATAACTCTCAAAATCATGTTGTAGGAAGAGCATTAAACTATTGCAAGATATTTATGTTTTAAATGACAAAATACAATCATATTGAAACTCAATTATATCTCTTAGTACTCAATTAAAAATAATTTAGATATGAATTTCAAAGGTTAAATTGAGGATAATATAACGCAAAATTCATTTTTAATATCACTCTATAGCTTATAAGTAGTAACTATATTAATTTTGGATTTATACAAAAAAATATAACATATTATTTTACATTACAAAAAGTTGTTGCAAAAAACAATACATGGAAAGAGTGAATCTTAAACATGCTACAACAAAGAATTTAATCACTAAAATAAGGTAAGAATAGTGCCACCACATCATGAAAATCCATAATGAAATAGCAGCCACTAAATGATCCACACACCATCCCAACCCATCTTATGAACCCTCCAATTGGTGGCCCTCACTATGCCAGCCATCAATTAGGTGGTGGAGTCAGACATTTGAGCTATGGAAAAAGGTGTGAGCAAGATATTTTATCTATCAATGAGAAATTTATATCATTTAGATAACAACATCAAATATATGAACCTTAACCTCATGCACTAATAATGCTAGAAATAACACACCAAAAATTTCACAAGTGACACTTGCATAAATGGGTCTGCCATATCTATCAAGCATCCAACATAGGATGAAACATCTAGATCTACATTTTTTCAACTAAGAGAAAAGTAGTAGCCCATTCACATTTTGACCTAAGAAAGCAAAATGAAAGAGTTAAAAAAATAATATTAAAAACTATTTTTCACTAATACCTATAAATCCATCAAAATCTAGGTAAAATAACAAAAAATAAAAACATACAAACTTGGCTATGGTTCCATATTTTCACAGGCTACTATTAAAGACTAGCAGGGTCAAATAAAAATGGAAATAACAAAAACCCATCAACTATAAAATAAATACAATAGAAAAAACACCCATATGGCCATTAAATAATTATAACACAGAAAACACCTAGCACACCATTTTAAGGTAATACTTTCTAGCCATGAATTAAATAGAATAAATAGCCAGGGTTTTAATATTTTATCCCCAAAAAATTTTAATTATAAAGATAATTTATTTTAAACCCTATATATTAGGTAAAAATTTTATTCATAACTAGGTATGAAGAATTAATCCAAATCCATACATCCATAAAAATATAAAACTCTAGCAAAAAAATATATGTCATTACTTGGCACAAATTTGCCCTATTAAGAAGAAAAATAAAATTCTCCTTTATTACCTTTCATAAGAATGAAACTCTTTCCGATCACAATCCATTTCATCCATGGATTGCTCTTTTTTTCTCCCTTCTACCCAAACACAATTTTTTTTAAACCATTAAAGTCTATCAAGATGAAATCTGAGCCTGAATTGTTATCCATGGCTATCATTTTCCATCTAGAGTTCCTCTAATATCCAACACATTAAAATGACATTATTTCTCATTAAAAACAATCTATTCCCTTCTTTTTAGGTGAAGATTCAACCCTTAATGCTATCTTTTGCCTTAATCAATAAACTTGTATTCATTTTGTTTTTCCTTCTTTTTTAATTGTCTACACACACACACACACACACACACACACACACACACACACACACACACACACACACACTTCATTTTTGTTTTTGTTTTAACTATAATACATGGCCAAAAGTCCATAACCCTTTTATGGTCATCATTTCTTATAACAATTTTATGTAATAAATAATATTAATCATGGATTACTTCTTACTCATAGATTTATTAAATCAAGGGCATCATAAAGTCTTGCTCCATTATAATGCATGACATTAACCTATCTAAGGCCTCTTGGTGATAAAATCAAGACAAGAAGACTTAAATTAAATAATTTTAACCACAATATGATCCATAGTGGGAAAAAAGTTAATAGGGTGAAAATGATAATTAAAGTATTTGAGTCCCTTTTGTGGCCAGAATAAAGAAATAATAGCTGAGATAAAAAGTCAGCATCACTAAGCCAACAGACACACAAGACACCAAACAAATAAAATAATAAAAACTAAAAGTGGACACAACCATAATCAAGTGAAATAAAAGGACAAAATTATTAATCAAGATTAAATGAATAAAACAAGACAAAAAGAAAGATATAAGGCATGATGCAACTACTTAAGTACTAGATGGCTCATTACCATTATTATTTTTTATCTAGTGTTGGTGTCACCCAACTACTCACTACCTCCACAATTATTACCTCAACCTTCAAAATCCACTGCCATCCTAGCTCATGTACTTGTGATCCCTTTATCCACCAGAATGTGGCATCAACAGTATCTGCTCTACATGAGAAAAACATATATACATGCAAATATAAACTATATAATCCTCAAAACATAAAACTATATTAATGACATAATTAATATGTAAGATCTAAGTATGTTGCTACAAGATCAAAATATGTTGTAGGATCAAAGTATGTTGTTTCAAAATAATATTATGTTGATGTAGGATAAAAGTATGTTGTTGCAAGATAATTGTATGTTATCACAGGATAATAGTATGTCACTTTATTATAACATCAATCAACACACACACACACACACACACACACACACACACACACACACAGAGAGAGAGAGAGAGAGAGAGAGAGAGAGAGAGAGAGAGAGAGAGAGAGAGAGAGAGAGAGAGAGAGAGAGAGAGAGAGAGAGAGAGAGAGAGAGAGAGAGAGAGAGAGAGAGAGAGAGAGAAGTATCAGATGATCAGTACTTTAAAATATACTAATACATATAATAATATCTATAAAAAATGAGTCAAATAGTATATTGTGATAGAAAGACACATCAACACATAGGCTTCATAACTAATCTTATACCACTTATATTTTTTTTGTATTTATAGTTAGTTACATTTCTAACCCCATTGTAGTGTGATGGAAACATTTGCTTCTTAAAATAATTTTCATTTTAATTTTCCATTGAAGATAATTTAATGGTGTTAGAGTGTTAATTGAATCTATTTTGTGCATAAATTAAGTGCAGTGATTGTAGTTGAAATTATAGAAATGAAAGTGAAATTAGAAGAAAGAGTGACTCAAAACATAGTACACCCCCATGAAATATGAAATGGTGACCCCTCGTATAATGTTGCAAATAATGCATGATATGAAGATGTTAGGCGTAACCAAGAATGTGTTTATAAAAATTAGTGGAAGTGTTAGAAAAGACAAACTCTATAAAGTAAGAGAACATCAGGCTTGACTAATAATTCTTCTAAAGAAAAATAAGTACAAAGTGAGGAGAGAGATAGTTTTTTTTTTACTGTAAGGGGGTTTAGTCACCTACCAAACCATATCTTACCCTCTGGTCTTCATCTAGCTATAATATGAAGTGTTTCAAAACACAAATATATCTTGTATTTAAAAAAAAGACTCAAAATATATTGTTTTTGTTAAAAAAATGCCCCTCTACTTATATTAAATCCCTCAACTAGAAATCCCACCCTCATTTTAATAAAACACTTTTACAACCATAATTATTTAATATTTAATGTCAATGAATAATTATATTTAAAATAATATGATAACATATTATTTAGTGAAAGTGGTGAAATTTTTAAAAACGGAAATTTTTCCCATCATAAACTTAAAAACCATGAATTAAAACAAGTGGTTTGATAAAACCATGAATCAAATTTCCATCATGAATGACTAAAACAAAGTGGTTTTGAACATGAAAGAGGGCAATTGGGTCATAGATGAATGAAGTGTTTTTCACCTCAAAAACTAGCTAGGTATGGAAAACAAATCTAAGATATGGTGCTGAAATAGTGTACTCTATCTTGGAAAGTTAGAAAAAACAAAATGTTTCCACATCAAGTAAAAAAGTAATGTTGGCATAGGTACACACATGAGGATGTCAATGACTAGGAGAATCAAGCTAGTGTGGTAGACGTGAAAAATCATTAGGTTTAAGTTTTGAATGGTGAAAGGATACAAAATTATAATATAAGATACTTGATATCATCAAGTTATAAGAAATATGACCAACAAGAGATTTGTGTTGTGACTGTGTAAACACTTTTCCTAAGAGAAAACTATGAGCATAAAAATTTGAATGATGTAATGATAATCTTGGGAGAATTGATCCAAGTAAAAACACAACCCATAGATTTATTAAAAATACCTTCTTTAAATAGATAACATAATATATTTTAGTAAAAATTATGAATATGATTTTATTTTTTTGATATTTCAAAAGACACCCATTTTTTCAACCCCTTTAAAAATTTCCTCACAATATATGCAAACAAACTCTAGATTTTATAATAATAATAATAGCATAACCAAATGTATGATTACTGTGGTGGCTTTAATACCATATTAGGGTTGAGTCTAGGTTCTAGATATGTTGAATGAACAAGTCAAGTGATTACATGAACCAAGTAGGTGCTTACCAAAAGGTAGATGAAATCAAAATGAAACAACAATACGAGAATATTACACAACACAAGATAGGATCCAATATCCAAACTTCCGTTAACAAATATTAAAAATATGAGAATTGTAAATAGTAGTGTTTTGACTAAATCCTCCAAAAATGGTGATGAATATTCCCCTATAGTATAATAGTAACTCATATATATAATATGGTCCAAAAAACCAAGAATATAGGAGTAACTCCCTTACTTTGAATAGCCAGTCAAGGGAGTTACTTCCTAGTCATCTAGTCAACTTCTACACCTAAGAAAGCTTCTACATTAAAGTATGGAAAATCAAAGTGGCTTAAAAAATACCATAATAAATAAATATGGAATGAAAGAAACCCCTACTCTAACAACCCTTATGGGCCTAGGCTATAGTGAAGACGAGTACAGAGGGATTTTTTGGTAATGATTATGGGCTAAAGTACACTTTGATTTATCATGTGCACAACCATTCAATAGTTTCTTTTCAATATTTCACATAAATACATATTATTTTATAAACCATATTACCTAAAATTTTTAGGTTGTTGAGATTTAAAGAATGTAAGATCAATGATGAAGATTGAGCCTAGTAGCATGCAACTCTTAAATTAAATGAATTATATCTAGATAAGTAAGACCATAATCAATGGTATCCTAAGGAATAAATCATAGGTGGGTTTTCATTCCATTTAACCATTAACATATTCATTATTATAAATTAAGTGCTATGAAGAATTAATATTCTCATTATTTTATTTTGACCTTCAAACTTTCTCCAAGAATTTAAGAATACCAACGAATATAAGTAATTTGTCATTTGATAGAAGATAAAGTAAGTCATAAGATACCCTTGGATATCAATAATTTTTTCATGCTATGGTAGTGGCCTTATACTATAATAATTTTGTCGAGATTATAAATATTCTAAAGGACAACCCATATTAAAATATTTTAAAATTAAGTTAGCCTTTAAATTTGAATATGGATGCACATAGATATATAATTTTTATTGTATATTTAGAAACCTTATTTTAAGTTATTTTTTTAAAGCCATGATATACAAGTATTTGTGTTTCTTTTTATTTTCATATTTTTTTTTCTAAATTAATCTATAATTAGTATTTTCCTTTCCAATATATGCAAGTAATAAGATAAATATGTTTGATGTCATGATATGAATATGGATGGAGTGCTCCACATATGATGACATATGAGCTAAATAATTGGATAGACTACATGGAGTATCTATGTTCATTATATTTTAAGTTAATAAAATTTATATAAATAGGTAATTTTTTATCAAAATATAATTTATGAGAGTGAACCTTCAAAGGCAGAACAACGACAAACTTGTGAACTAGGGTCAAACAACTCAAATCTTCTCTCTTTTTCTGATCGCTTCTTCACTCCTTTGGGATATATTATTTGTTTTGGAGTCCCATATAATATTTTTCATGTTATGGTAATTATTAATATAAATATGTATCTATGTATGTATGCATATATGCATGTATCTATGTATTATGCATCTTAAATTTACTATTAAAACTAAATACAATATTTTGTCTATCTTCATCATATTTTATATTTAGGGTTTCACCTTGTATTTTTTTGAGCCCCTCTTCTACTTCCATTTAATTGTGAAAGAGTATGTATGGTTGAAGATCATGAATGTTTTCATATTTTATCTCCATTTTATGATACTATAGTTTTTATAAGTTTGAGGGGCCCTCAACCCCCAACATCTTTTTTTTTTTAAAAATATTTACATTCTAAAGATATTGTGAAGATGTTTGATACCATCAAGCATTGTCAATAACATGTAGTATGCCTATAGATGTATTATGTTGAAATATTATTTTAATCAATTTATGACCATTTATCAATAATAGTTGATATAAATTAACATTTCATTAATATACATTGTCAAATACTATTAATAAGACTTGGCTTTAATTCATAAAATCAGATTTGTAACCACCACATTATTATTTAAACATAATAACTATTAAAAGTAAACCTATAATTTCTAGGCATATCCAATTAAAATATTTCCAATACACATCACTAAATCAATAAACTTACTATTAATGTGGACATGTAAATTTTTATGTAATACAACATTCCAAAATATTTAAAGATAAACTACACAATACCTCACTACAGTATTGAAGTAGGAAATAATACGATACAACTATACATAAAAAATTAAAAGATATAAATAGAATCATATTTTATTTTTGACTAACCATTGTTGTTTATCTCTTTGAGATGACATAAAGTATAATTGATACCATTCACAATGTCTATTATTATATGATGTAGTAGTTTGATTTTGATCTTCCACAATTTACATTTTATACATAATATTCATCTCTATATTTTGGATTTCTCACTCTTTCACAAATATCATATTCCAATAAATGAAGGTGTGCATATTTCAAAATAGTAAGTCACCATATTCCTAGGAATAAAAAACTTATCATTTTTCCTCTTACCCCATTATTATCTATTAATCTTAACTATTCCCTTAATATTAATCTTATTATTCTATATTTTATCCAATTATATAACTCAATCTTATTATACTTGGTAGACATCTTATTTCTCCTTTTACTTACAAACATTTTTCCTTTTGTCTTTCATCTATCACCTTTATCATGGACTTATATGATATTATTCATGCATTTACTTATTCTACCATGTGTGTGTGTGTGTGTGTGTGTGTGTGTGTGTGTGTGTGTGTGTGTGTGTGTGTGTGTAATATGTGTTTCTTGAATCCATTTTATATCTTGTTTCCCATACTCATTCCATGTGTGTGTGTGTGTGTGTGTGTGTGTAATATGTGTTTCTTGAATCCATTTTATATCTTGTTTCCCATACTCATTCCATTCTTATCATAAGTTTTAGTGTTGTCAACACCAATTATTAATTTCATGTTATTTTTTATTATTTTTTATTATCTTCTCCTTTTGATTTTTCCACTTCCTTTTCCATATAAACTCCACTTTATTCTACCTATGTCTTTTCAATTTTCAAACCCCATTGTCTTATTATCTCCTCTTTTTATAATATTTAGTTTTCCATCTTCTCCTCTAATTATCTCTTTATGATGCAAAGCATTATCATGTCCTTCATCTTGAAAAAATATTTCAAGAAACTAATTTCCTATAAGTAGCTAAAATTCTCCATCGAACCAATTGACAAAATGGGCATTGATTTAACAAGATATAGTAACATTATTGTTCAAACCTCCCTCTATTTCACTACATTATATTACAATCTAAATTATAATTTTTTTAGCCCAAGACCCATCTATCATGACGAAATCATATTACAAAAAATTCTTAGGATTAGAATCCTTTGGTTCAATTCCAATGATGTTTCACACTCTCATTATATTCATCTTGTTTAGGTGACCTGGTGTCCATATAATGGAATGTTTAAATCTAGTGGCCGACCTACTAGATTTTCCTTTTGCATTTAATCAAATTGGTTGGATATTCTGGATAGAATATGTATCCTACTCATCATAGTCACCAAAAACATTGTGCATATTTTTTGTTGAGTGTAAAACATTATTATCATCACCTTGCTTTCCTGGTTCCCTAACTTGTTCAACTTTTTCATCCCCATCCTTTATACCCTTTATGTTCTCAAAACCCTTTACATATGATTAGACTAACTATGTGGTTCATACTTGTTTAATCCATTATATCATATATGTTTTCATCCCTTTATGCTTCTTTTGCTTCACTTTCCATCCATTTTTTTCTAATTTCTATTTGAGGTGAGTTTCTATACCATTCTTCTTCACTTTTCCTCATTTTAAGGTACTATATCTAATCTTTAACCTTCATATTCATTTTTACCTTCTTTGTATCCTTAAATTTAGGATTAGTCTACACCTTCTACTTACAATTACCCTTATTAATAATAATGGTATGCAAACTATTGAATAAATTATTGATCATAGTTTACCTCTTCGTCTGACTCCTAAAATAAATTTTGTATTATTTCTTAGTGCTTATATTTTTTGATCCACATGATGACAAAATATATACAACACAATGTAAGGGTTTAAAATAGTAATTATATCATCTCTTATGAAATAATAATGTGTTCTTTGTGAGGTGGATAAATGGTAGTTTGTAATTGATTTTTTGAAATAAGGTTCTTGATATATTTGTTCAAGATGTAAGACATGATAATTCCTAGCATCAATTTTCTATATTTATCCTTTCATATTATTATATTATTCACATAATTATTATTATTTTCATAATATTCCCCTTAAATTACTTATATTAATTATTAATTTTCCTTGATTAGATGCTTAGGTTCCCATAACATCTTATCATGATATTATCCACATTGATAGCACTAAAGTTTTCATCATAAAACATTCAATGGAATTCACTCCCCCAAATGATACTTGAATTTTCCTTGAGTGAAAAAGCATTATTGGCACTTGTGTAGGTTGGTGACAATAATTATATGGGATGAAAATTATGGTGAATAAGTATGATGTGATAGGATTATCTTAAAATAGAAAACTCCACCATGGGTCAAACTAGTAACATTGGGAATGTACATGGATATTCATGATTAAATTAATAAAAGTGTCTTGGTGAAAAAAAATATATTTATAGAAGATAATGAATTCATTAACTTACTACTCATTCATTTACCATTCTCTAAGTTCTCTCTAAATTACCAACAAGTTGGTATAGGTTAGGTACTAATCCCTATGACTCTATTTATCCATGTTACTGAATTCTCTAAATAGTTAGTAACACTAAAATAATAATAATAATAGTAAATGATGCAAGATTAATTAATAAAATAATAGTTTTAGACACAAAACACAAATATGTGCACATCATATCTATTAGTACTATTTGATAGGAAAGGGATATAAAAGGTGAATTTATATACTTAGGATTATAGGAGTAGTTGAATATATGATTTATAAACTCATTACACCCACAAACTAATTTTTTTATAGTAATTTATTAATATAAACCTTTTAAGTTAGGAGAATAATACTTAGAATTCAAATGGTTATGTTTTACATTTCCCCTATTTTTAATAAAAACTGTAATTATATTCTACCCTCTTCCATTTCATATCTTCAATTCATTCATAATATTGATCTATTACCCTACAATCAAGAATGGGAAACCTTAAAATAGGAGGTTGATATATTATGGAAAGATAATCAATCTCTTCCTTCTTTCCATATCATTATATTTGGAAACTCCTTTGAGAGCTATCATGAAATTATACCTTGAGAATGGATCCTTCATTTTCAATTTAGGGGTAAGATCATTCCATCTAACTAAAAAAGAATTGCATATTTATTTAACTATTTATATGATGAAAACCATGTACTAATTATGAGACTATATTTATTTCATACTATTTCTTATAGTTTCCTCCCTTTTTTCATTAACGTGATCAAATCTACTTCTATCACATCTATTCTAGTAGTACACCCTATGATAGTTAATGTGATTTATTTCTCTTTCTCATGATAATAATTTAATTTCTCGCCTCTTATTTTCACAATAGAAACATGATAATAAAAATATCTTAGAACTAAATTACCCAAATATAGGTTTGGATTCCCTTCTTGGTCATGAGGAATAACATAGTTGTATATATAGAATTCACATACATGATTTTGATCTTTAGGAGTGCTATTGTTATGTATTTCAAATAAGGAGTGAGGCTCACCTAATAATTTGGTCATGTCATAATATACTCTCACGAACTAAAATATTAATCACTTCTCCTCAAGGTGATAACGTACACTCTTGCATGAGGATTACAACTAATTACTTTCATTGGTAATTCACTCATATCTTATACCTTATTATTTAGTTTTAAAATTTATGACTGGTCCTATTTGACCTTATTATTTAAATATATTTTTTTACCTCTAAATTTGACTAAACTTATTGTGCCATAAAATATGCATGGTCTATATCTTGACATCCATTTTCATGAATAATTCATGCTGACTAAGCTCTTTGGTATGAGTAAAAATTATAGTAAAAGTATATTCTATGTATCCTCCATCCCTAGTAGACTCTTATATTAATGTTTAAAATATAGAGGATTGCAAATGTCCACTCTCTAATTCTTCTACACTAGCTAGTAAATGTATCCAATTCTCCTTTTTCTCAAGTCCCCATAGGGCATCCACCAATTTCTAGTTTTCTTCCTACCTGGGATAACAAGGGGTTTATTACTCTACCATTTTAATTTATTCATCCATAATATTATCTTCATGTTCCTTGGATGGTACATCTTATCTTTCAACATTAGGTGAAGTACTCCACCATTCTATCTCTCCAAAGTATGTAATATAAGAGCTAAATGAAGCATAGTTTCCTTCATCATGTGGGGTAAATTACAATCCATAGTTATTTCTAGTTTATTTATTTATTTGAGTGTTCTTAACTAGGTTTATTAGTTCACAGGAATTAGTTAGATCCCATAACCACCCCATGAAATGTTTATATATATTTTCACCTTGTCTACAAATATAATCTAATATAATACATTATTACATTTTGTGGAAATATTTATCAAATCAACAATGTAGTTTTCAATTTTACCTTTGAAGCTCAGTCCTCACAATGGCATAAAAATAGGTTAAATATAATTTACATGTGAAATGTTTGAAGATCCATATGAAGGTGAAGCATGTGAAAGAGTGATAAAGCACTTTTACCAAAGGTATGAGAATTTATTTTTCACCAAGTTATTTTTATGCCTTTCTTGTTTGTAATCCTTATTATGATTTTTTTCAATCATAATATTTACTAACCAATTTTTTTTTATTATGATTTCCTTTATTTTTCAAGAAACCTATTATGGATTTTTTTTTGTTTCAATCATAATATTTATTTTTACAAACTACCATTTGATTTAAATCCTATATTATTATTTTGTATGGTTTATATATTCTATGAGGAGGACTACGCTCTACACAAATATTAATTGTATGCCATGTTACCCTAAGTGAAGTCTATGTTAAATACATTATATAAAATTTGAGGCCAATAAATATTATATTTTGAGATATTACTTCCAATGAAAATCAAAACCAGTTTTGTATGCCACAAAACCTTTGAATTAATAACTTGTATAGTTTTCAAAGGCATTTACAGTGATAACCACTTATATGGAATTATCTAGTATAAATTCCTTCTTGTATCAAGTGTACATGCCAAAAAATAATAATCATGGAATATTAATTCATGATTTCAACATTTGACTCCTTTGATTTGTTGTTGATCACTCAAAACCCTTTCTATAATAGTTGTACAATTTTTTTTAGCAATTTGGTGCAATTGTTAATTGGAAATACAAAACTATTTATAGAAATGGAATCCAATTTTGATAAGAAATGGAATTCCATTTAACTATATGTTTTGTTATTTTTTATGATCAAAAAGTTTAAATCCACCAAAATATACTTTGTACAACTTTGTTTAGTCTCTAACTCTTTTTTGAGATAAATACACAGAAATGTGAGCATAGATTTGGCACCATGCACTACGTATGGCATAGATATATAAAAATATAGTGTATTAATTTATATCATAAATAAAACCAAAGATTCCTCAATCTACACATCCATGTATCACTCCAAGAGAAACTTGTACAATATTTTTGAATCATTCAAAATAATATCAATACAAAAAAATGGCACAATAGTTTACCTAATTTTTGTTTCTAGTGGGCCCAAAAAGATAAGAGGTATGAGTAAATTATTTTTTCATGAACTTAAAAATCCAACGCATTTATTTACATACAAATATTTATTTTTATTTTGAAAGTCAAACAAATTGGGTTTAAATACAATATTCTCTCTTCATATTTATAAGATGTTTGTGTAAGGATTTGTCAATTCTATTTTGTAATTCATTTGCTTCAATTGGTCTATAATTTAAAACTTCAAAGTCATTTTTGATCAGATTTTATTTTGGCCACAAACTTTGTCATATTTGTCATTGAATACCTTTCCTTATAACACTTTTTCTGATAGGTTATTAATTTATTCAAAGGTGGTCATGTAACCAATTATTTTATATTTTTTGGATATTTGTGACATATTTGATGATAAATGTTATGTTTTTAATCTTATTTATATGATTTTTGAAATAAATGTATTGAAATAATGTATAAAGCTACATTTTTGGTAGAAACTAACACCTTTAAAATGTAAATTCTCATAATGTAACCTCATGCTTGTGTTATTTGCAACCAACTCATCCTTTTTTATGTCCATCAAGATCTTTGTGATTGATAAAGTGTAGGTGTTATATTGAAGATTTTATAATCCATTAGAGGTTGAAGGACTATTACCCTTCTCTAGATAGCTATTCACTTGAAGTTTAAAGTAAATGTTTGAATGGAAATTTTGGTAGCCATAATATGTTTATTTAAATTATAGTTTTGGATTTTTATCCTTGATATTGATGACATGAATCAAACATGATTATTAGATTGTGTTTCTTCCTTTTCATAGATTCTCATCTTTGACCCAATTATTGGTACTAGGTGAATAATGGAGGACTAATAATAAAAATATTTGTAATTTCACAACTTATTTATTTTTTTACACTATGTAAGCATTTAAATATTACAAGAATAAGAGTTTATTATAAAACAAACTAATGGGAAAAATTACCTAAGAAAACAATAAATAAATTAAATTAAATAAAACATAAACAAAATAAATATTTTGGATCACAAAATAACCAAATAACACCCCATTGATCCAATGGGGTATGAAATATATGGAGAAATGACTCTTAAGTCATCAAAGGAACTTTGTGACAATTGAAAATGGTGCACTATACCCATAACACTGACCAAAAATTTGACACTTCATGAATAATCCTACTCTTATGAGTTGTGGTGAAAAATGGTTGTTGAACATGATCAAAGCCTACTAATCCTTGGTGATCATCATATTATAATGTAGTGGAACACAATAAATCATTTCCATTTACATCAACTCATATAAGGTCCCACATAGGAACCCATATAAATGAAAAACCATATTATGTATGGCATATCTTCTTAATGCCCAGAAAATACTAATGACCTTTGTTCAACACTACTAGTGCTAGAAACCCCTATCAACACATACTATCACTAACAATTGATTAAAGTACAACAAATGCCTAAATATTCTCCCCTTATTAGGTGAGAGGTGAGAAGACATACATCAAAAAGACCAAAAAGAACTAAATTTGTCTACTCTAGGTCATGAATATCACATATAGATAGCCAAAAATGGAATTAAAATCAAGAACACAAGCCAAAAACTACTATGACATAAAATCCCAGACTTTATCTTAATAGCTCACAAAATATAGGTGAATCTCTAAGAGCTCAAAACATGGTGTCATGTCCATCGAGAACATACACCTCAGCCATATAAGATGCCTTCTATTCAGATTATATGTCAAAATAAATGTCATTACTGGAGTAACCAAAATATGGACTGCTATAATGACCCACATAATTGGCCTCAACTTTATTTTTATGTGGAGAGTGGGGTCATTAAGAAGGACAAACATGATGTCCAATACCACCACATTTGAAACATTTTGGCTATTTATAGAGTTAATAAGATCTAGAAGAAGCCAAATCACTAAAATAACTATAGGAGTGAGAATAATGTTGATGGTCTCCATTTGGAAGACCCTAGAGAGTGATGATGGGAATGGTGTGGATACTGTCAAGAATGATGTGGAGAATGTCACTGAGAGTGTTTTAGAGAATGATTTTGAAACTATTTCTATACATGGAAATGATCTCTATGATCTGACATATTCATTACATAGTGGGCCTCTTTAATAGGCATTTTTTATTCTTTGTAGATTATCTCTCATGTTGAGTCAACAACTCATAGATGGAGTCAAATGTAGCACCATTAATATCAACATTAAGCTAAAGAATTTAAACAAAATTAGTGTATATATAATTATCCCATTAAATGTGATGGAAATAAACATGTGATCATTATTTTTAACTTTATAGCATATTACTCTTATTTTAGGGTTTTCATGTGGAAAAGATATTTAGAGACATCTTCATTCTCTACTGGTTTACTGTTTAAAAGATGCATAAGAAGTTCAATCTTCTTGTATGAATGCTAATTATCATATAAATATTTTAATCATTTCAATGATTTCCATGAATTTATTATAACTACCTAAATATGAATGATAACCTATTCAATTCAAGATGATTTTAAGAGTGCAAGTGCACACTAATCATGTTTACATTACTCAACTAACTTTGTAGCTTTAGTTTGTGCTGTTGTTTTTTCTCTTTTATATGCTATAAATAATTAAAAATTAGGGTGTTCTCCATGTTTATACCCCATTATTTGTAAATTTTAGGTGATAATTTTCCATTTATTTATATCAAACTCACAATTTTTTCCATGATGCAACAAAAGAAAAAACATTGAGGAATACTATTGGGGTTTGGACTTTACCATCTAATAGATTCTAATTTATAAATAGTCTTAAGACTTGTCAAAATATTGTACCTTATATCTCCTATTACACCCTTATATCACCATTTTCAATTGAAAATATTGTTTTATCCTTATAACTTCTTTATACAAAATTATGTCAAAAAGTAATTTTAACCAAAATTAATACCAATGGTTTTTAAACCCTAGATTTTTTATTTTACAAGGAACTAACAAAATTGCTATGACCAACATGCCCTTCAACAAAATTGAATGAAAAATTAAAAGATATTACATATGACCATGATTTTATAGAAGTGATAAATTAAAATATTGCATTCACCATTATATTTTATCAAGTATTTTTACTTGCATAACTTAAGGATTTTGTATAGGGAGCCACTAAATGAAATCTAATAAATAAATCCTACATAGAATCTTATGCCATAATTTGATGTTCTGAGTTTGTAACATACTCTCTATTTCACTCATAAGTTAAAATAAAATGCAAAAATAACAACATAAATAAGATAAAAGGCATGAATACTGATCACCTTACTCACATGGTAGTTGCTAGTGGTCTGGATGATCTCTTCTTCACATGTTCGACACTATTTGATTATCTGCATTCTTCCCAAAATATTCATCAGATCATGAAAAGGTGACCCACATGTCACTACATGTGAAATGGATAAATTTTCAGCCTCCCAGTAGAAGAATGATGGCAATGTTACATTTATACAAAGATACTACTGATAAGATTTGAATTACTACATACAAGATATCCAATGTATACCTTTAACATTGGACAAGATTTATAATACCATGGTTATGACATTGCATTTAAATTGAGATTAAGCCTTATGTAAAATGATTATATTGAAATAATCTTTTAGAGACTATAGTCATGTTATTAAGGTTTTATATTATGCTACTTCTTTTCTAGAATGGTACACTAGTAATACTCTAAGTTTCATTTAAACCAACACACACAAAAAATATTTCCAATCACCACCTAGGCATGCACTCTATCATGATATTTCATAATTCTTGAATTTCCATTTAGGTCTATAATAGGAGAGTGTTGAAAGTGAATACAAAGATATAACTTAGATTTTTTTTTGTCTAGATATCACCTTCAACTAGACTCTAAAGTATTCAATGTTACTCTTTAGATATCCTGAGCTCTAATACCACTATTGGAAAGAGGTGAATAATGGAAGAATAATAATAAAAATATTTATAATTTTAAAACTTATTTATTTTTATACACCATGCAAGCATATAAAGCTTATGGGAAGAAGAATTGGTTACAAAATCAACTAATAGGTAAAACAACCTGAACAACCTAAAAATAAACAAAATTAAATAAAACATAAACAAACTAAATATTTTGGATCATAAAATAATCCAACACTAATAGGGGAGAAGATTTATCATTGGTAAGTCTTTGATCGATCCTCGATGATAGTACAAGTTGAAAGGGGTTATTATCACTAGTAGTATTGAGTAAAGGCCATCAACATTTTTTGGATATCAGGGAGGTGTCCCATACACTATAGGTTGGTCAATTTTATGGCCTTCTAGATGGAGCCTTCTATGGATTGATGTGGTTTTAATCAAGGGAGAGTCTGTTGAGTCATTTATGACCCATGCTTATGTTTAGTTTATTTATTTACTTATGTTTATTAAATATTTTTGTGGGTTCATGAGAATTAGTTGGATCTTATAACAACCCCATGAAAATATTGTGTGTGTGTGTGTGTGTGTGTGTGTGTGTGTGTGTGTGTGTGTGTGTGTGTGTGTGTACGCACATATGTATATTCACTTCTTTAACTAAAATATGGTATAGTAAATTATTAAATTTTGTGGAAATATTTTTCAAATTTACAATTTAGTTTTCATTTTTACCTATGAACCCTAGTCTTCTCATAACAAAATTATTGGAAGTCTAACTTTCATCTACACTAAGATCCTAAACTTTCTTAGATCATTCCATACTTTCTATTTGAACAACAATAGGGGATATTGGAGTGTGTTGTCTTTTTATTCTACTCCTAATACTTTTTTATTTTATTCTAGGATTAAGTGTATTATAAACATTTTGATTCTTCCTAGTTATTTATGTAGATGGTTTATCTTCAACCATAATCTTTATTCTACCCTCATATTGTGATGAAAGAGTTAATATTAAATTCCTCCTTACTCTCTAAGGTATATCTATATTATCTTCTACCATATGTTCTTATTCATCCATTTCAAACACTTCATGTTACTTAATATCCATTTGTTATTCTTCATCAACTTCTTCCTATCGTTCTTCTTCTTATAATTATTTTATTGTCAAGAAATTTTACAAATATAGGTTATGTATTTATTCCATTAAATGTCTATGTACAATATGTTAAATTAGAAAGTGATGGGACAAATATGTTATCTTCAAGTTTTGTTATTCAATTACCATCCTTATTATAAATTTTAACTAAAATTTAGGTACATTCAACCTTATCACATGCCTAAAATGATTAAGGAGATTTAAGTTTAATACTTACAACATTGAATATATGAACTCCCAAATTAAGTACTTAATAATAGAGGTAAAATTATACCTAATCTTAGGGTAATGAAGAAGAAGTGTAAATTTGTTTAATTTCTCAAACTACTCTCTAACTATGTAAAATAGAATCATAATTGTAGTAGTATTAGTGGGATTTCTATGCCGAAGTTTTAGTATACAAGGTAGACCAATTACCTCTTCTGGAAACTCTTTAGTGAATGCCACTTTCAATCCTCTAATAGTCACTACATCATGCATGAAAGTTTCTTAAAACTCTTGGGAAATTACATCATCAAACCATATTAACTTCTCAAACTTACCAAGCCATCCTACATTTTGAAAATGTTTGAAACTTTCCTTCTTATCCTTAATGGCTCAAGGTTTACGGGTTCTCTTCTAACTAGATATCCTCCCATTTCACATGAGTATTGTTATTGTATCAAATTTAGTTTTTGTCTATCTAAAAAAATAAAGGGTTTTAGACTGTGTGATGTACGATGTGTAATTTAAATTGTTGTTATAGTTTTAATTGATAGTTAACATATCCTTATAAATTTAACTATAGTCTCCCAAGTATTATAACCTTTCCTTGATTACATTATTGGGCACATTTGGTGTCTTATCATGACATTATCCAAACCCATAGATCTTATTTTCACAATGTAACATTATGTGTAATTCACACCTACTAATTGATTGGTCACTTATCATTGATTGATGGACTAATTATGGCTCTTGACATGAAGGAAAAAGATGTTTATTAGTCTAGATGGAAATTATGATGGATAAGTATAAAATGTGAAAAGTGTGTGATGGGTTAAACACTTAACTTCATTGGGAATTTATATGCATATACATGATTAGATTACTAAAAGTGTCATATTGAACTTATAATAAATTATTAATGTATTATACACGTGTATAATAGGCATACTATTATTTTCATGTTTATAATGGGTACCTATATTTTCTACACAAGATAAGAACATTATTAATTAAGAATCAAATAATCATAGCTTTTTTTATAATAAGTGTATGCCTTCTATATATAATATATGAATATGGGATTCTTAATTTATGATATTATTAATATACCAAAACTATATATAATGGTGCATATAATGAACACTTCCTATTTAATTATCATAATATTTTTAGATTTTGTATAACATTCCCATTCTCATCATCAATTAAGAATCCAATAGTATTAATTTTTATAGATTGGGCACCTACCCATTATACATAATATATAATAATGTTATTAATTAATAAATTCAATGGAATTTTATTGTGTATAATATGCATGTGCCCATTCTGCATAAAACATAAATATTGGATTCTTAACTAATATTGTTCTTAGTAAACTAAACCTTTGTATTATAGGGAATAACATGAGAACTTCTTGCTTAATTCCATAATATTATTGTCTTACATAGAATGGGAACATTCCCATTTCAAAAAATATAAGAATATCATCATCAATTAAGAATCCAATAGTCTTAATTAGTTTATAATGGTCACATGATCATTCTAAACATTAGATAAAAATTATATTGATTAATAAATCCAATAGTATTTTATTATGTATAATATACTTGTGCCTATGCTACAAAAAATAAAAGTACTAGATTCTTAATTTATAATGTTCTTAGTATACTAGATCTATGTATAACATGGCATACTATGAGTACTTCATCAATGCTCATAATATTGTTGGATTATATAAAATGGGAATATGACCATTTAAAATATATAATAAAAAAATTATTGTGACCAACATGTCCCTTTTTGTAGAAGAAAATAGGACCTATGCATCACTAAATTTTGTAAAAATTCTTAGTCCTTTATCTAGCCCAGTCTCTTCCTTGAGATTTTCTACAGATTTGATAATAGATATTTTTTTATATTTAAATATATGAAAATATATGAAAATTAAAAATAAGTGGTCCCACAAAAAAATTATAGTGTTTTCATTCTTAGTTTGTTTTGGAGTGTTAATTGTTTTTAGAAAAATTTATTGTGTAATATTTTCTTGGAGTCTCAGTCCCAAAGTCAAAGTTCGTACTCTCTCACAGGTATTTTTTATGATATTTAAATGTCTATTTATTTGAGAGGACATTTTATATTACTTATAATTTTAATTTTTTTTAACATCCTAAAGGTGTCATATCTATCATAGCTTAAGGAGGCCCCTATCGAATGAGAAAGATACATGCATCTCCTGACACTGAGAGGCATCAGTATTATTAGAATTCTAGGAGGCCCAATTGAAGCATAAATAGCCATGAATATACTAACCACTAGAGGCTTCATTGTTATCTAAAATTGAATAATTTGATTGATAAACAAAAGTTGACATGTAATTATATACATCCAAGTCCCATCATGTTTTGAAATGTCCTAAAGGAGTCATAGAAGGGTAATAATATGACCCCCAAACCAACCATAGAGCACCAAACATAATTTTTACACTTGATAAAATGATTCAAGTAGGAAAAATATCACAACAAATAGCTTCCCACCATGCCTAATTAACATAGCACTCATTGAACCAACCACTCTTAAAATGACACATGGTTGACCCATGGAACGTTTGTATTTCTATGAGGGATGAGCTAGGCATGTGTCTACCATGATCCTCATGTTTATTAAATTGATTATTAGATATCATGATCTAATAGATATAAAATTCCCATTATTACCAAGTAATCTTAATGGGTCTCCTTTTCAAAATTTTGAATTAATGAGAAAATTAGAAATGGTTAATTTGGCCTCGACCTATCAATTCAGTGTTTATTTCATGCAATGTGTATATTAAAAATAAATTATTAAAAAAAATCATAGATCCCCATAATTTCACATCGTCATTATATTCACCCTTATTTTATTATACATAATCAAAACATTATAGGCCCTTTTCCTTATTTTCCATCTAGAGTCTACAATATTCTCTTGTGAAGTTATGTACATGAAGAAGAAGCAATTCAAAAATGGTAGAATTTGTTTCAAACCTTAAACCATATCAGGAGTTATAGGACATAGATTTTGTATAGGATATAAATAGATAAACTCATTATAATTATATATTTAAAAGCATTAAAAATATAGAGGAACCCAATAGTTATTATGAACTAGAAGATGATGATGTGGAGTTTTTGAATGACTTGATATCCCCATGAGTCTTGGACCTACAGAAAGTATCTAACAAGATAAAAAAATTCCCATATTATGAAATATTTATAAACCTATTTTAGACCTCCAATTTTATGAAAAACATCATCCATTCACCTAATATAAACCTCCAAATTATGTACATATTTTGGGGTTTCCTTCAAGTAATATTATAAACTCTTTGAGTTCAAATTTTCATATAATGCTGAGGTGTTGCTAGATGGATGAGATCACATGACATATATGAGTAAATTAATAAATAGATTAATAGCTGGATTAAAAAAACCCTAGATCCTAAACTATCAAAAAATTCTTAGAATGGGTGCACACCATCATGATGTTTCTCAACTATCTATACTAGGAGATTGATATCTTGCATGTAAATGGAATTTGGATTCGCTACTTAGAATAATTTTTATAATGGATTAAATCCCATCTCTTAGGGACATTATCATATTTAAAATTTCAAAATATGCTAACAATGTTTGGGATAGAGGTAAATTTTATATGATTTCATATTTAGATAATGCCACATGTAATACTATGAACTTTCACAACACAACCTTCCCCCCATGGGTATTAATAGGACAGATGGTGAATGTAGTCTTTATGAAACTCTAATTTAATCATTATAGAAACCATATATAGGAAAGATTAAATAATTTATATCCCTCAATGTTCTTTATCATCAATGAGAAGCTAATGCATATGCACTTTAAGGAAATGTGAGATATAATTGTTTCCATTATCACCTAATGGTACTACCAAAACCATACACTGATCATGGTGGATTAAATCCAAGAATATACTCTAAATATACCATATGCCATCCTTGTTCACCTCATTAATTATTAGATCACTTACCATATGACCAATGGTATTATGGGTTATTTCCATGTCATGAAATAAAAACCCTGCCTATTATCCCTTGTAGTTATTGAGTTTCATGAGTAGAGGACCTTTGTTATGCTCAAATACATTTACCTCATTTATAAATCTTAAAATTTGAACAAATTTGAGCATAGGTAATGGGATCCCCATGCAAGGGTGAATTCTCATGTGGAGAAGTCTTAGGTGTGCTTCAATACTACATATGACTATGACATACACCCCAATAATGTGACCCACCTTAAACCTATTAATGATGTAGAGATGATCATATTTATTAAATTAATTCATCTAAATAAACCAAAATTAATAGTTTTTAAATTATAAAATAAAACTTCTTCATAAAATTGAGAAAGGAAAAAAACCAAAATAAAGGCAATATGTTGTTAGATGTAAATTAATAAAGTTAGGCATTTTGAAAAATATCAAGCTTGTTATTCTAACATCAGTAAAATTACTAAGCTTGAACTTAAAAAAAAAGATATGCATTTTATCCATTTTAATTTTAAAATGAGTAGATATGGACCAAATCACTAGATAAAAGAGTGCAAATTCTTTGAAACAATCAGACCCTTTGTATGAAACTAAGGCAAAATTGTCTAAACATAAAAAAATAACTTCCAAGAAATTTTGAATTATGGATAAAGGTATAACATGACTTATTATATTTATAAAAATTATAACAATGCATTCCCATCATCCCAACTCTTTCCTAAATCAAATACATAAGATAAAAATCCATGTTTCAAATTTGGTAAGAACAACAAAATGATCTTAATCAAGATGAATGAAACACAAAAAAAAATACTCTCTCTATAATTGTAACTTCAATTACCACATGCCCAAGCTATTAACTTGACTAAAATATAAGACCATACTCTAGATTGAAAGAGGTTCCAAGATTTCATGATAAAATTAGGGTGTGTTGTGCAAGCAGGGTAAGTGCATGGAGTTGGGGAGATAATTTTGTGGACATTTTCCTTAACATGATCATGTTATTAAATAAGTTGATCACATTATTTACATAAAATTATCATGTTATTTTGATTATGAATTGATAATTATCGACCTATAATTTGATCATGTTAATACATAATATAATCACATTAATACATAACATGATCATGTTATTATAAAAGCAATAATATGATCACGTTCCAATTGTTTTATAGATTAAATCATGTGAAAATATACATGAAGCAAATCTTTTTTAATGTATAGCTTGGTTGAATGACTACTATTTTACACATAAAAGCATGTGAACATGCACATGAAGCTAATGTTTACTTGAAGCTTTTATTTACTAATCTAAATGTCAATTTTAAAGAAATAAATGTAATAATATAAATGTTTATAGTTTACACTTATTTTATTAAATATAATAAATTAGATTCACTCTGCATCTAATAGAGTTGGTATCACAGATGCACACCTTATGACATGGAAAATATTTTTTTCAAAATCTAATCCAGTCAGTACTTAGGGATTTTTAGGGTCTAAGTATTAAACCTAAGGATTTAAGTACATAAATTTTGAAATTTACATCCACTTTAAGTAAACATAGTCATTTTTTAGGTTTTTATGCCTTTTAAATTGATTCTTATCATTTCCAGGAGTCTCAAGTTTGTAAAAATTGAAGTTTGCAAACCACTCACTTTTAACTTGATTCAAAGTGGTGTGATTTTGGTAGTGTAGGTGACATTTATGACCCTCACACAACAAACAACCACTTTGTGTTAATTTAATTTGTTCATCAGCCCTTCCTCATCCCTGATCACTTCCTACTCATTCCTTATTACTCTTAATCACTCTCTCATCATTCCTTATTATTGATAATCACTCTGTCATTAACCCTCACTACCCCTAGTAATATCTAATCACTCACTAATCATCCTTAATTACTACCTTATTGACTCCCACTATCCCTCATCATCCCTAATAAATTAATCCTCATCCCTCACTATCTTTAAATATTCCTTCATTGACCCTTGCCATCTCTCATCATCTTTAATCTCTCACTCTTTAGATCTCACCATCCCTAATCACTCCCTCTTTAGATCTCACCATCTCTAAACATCCCTAATCACTCTCTCATCATCCTTAGTCATCATTTTATCATTCATAATCACTCCAAACTCATATTTTATCATCTTTAATCATTCCTTTAGTTACCCTCACCATTATTCATCATTTATAATTATTCCCTCATCATTCCTAATCAATCTCTCATTGACCCTAACCATCCCTCATCATCCCTAATCACTTATTCATAAAACCTAATCTCTCCTTCTTCATCCCTCATCACCCCTAAAAATTCCCTCATTAACCGTAACCATCCCTCACAATCCATAATCAATCCCTAATTGACCTTCAACATCCCTCATCATCCACATTACCTCCCTCATAATCTCTACTTAATTCCTCCTCATACCTCATCATACTTAATCACTCCATCCAATACCTTGATGGTGTTATTTTGTTAGGGTTTAATAATTCTAGCAACTATAAGTGGAGATTTGAGTGATAACATAAAATATAAGACATAGTGATCAAAATAATGTGGATTTAAATTTCAAACATAAATATTTAGTACCTATGAAATAATATGGGCCTACTACAATTCATGTAATTCACAATTCAAGATCCCCCCCAAAAAATAAGAATGTAAAACCACCATAGCACCAAAAATGGGTAGTAAATATGAGGATCACTAAGCTATGTCATATCTTGAAACCAATCAATTGTTGGAAATATTGTCATTGATGTCAAAGGTTTAGCATTATTGGTGATAAAGGCCCCATTGCATTTAATGTTATTTATCTTGGCTAATATGAGTTAATATTTATTTAATATTAACAAATATATTTTTGATTACATATGAGACAAAAGAAGGATGGGACACATTTTCCCATGAAGAGTCATCTTGGGGAATACCAAGAGTCACCAAGTGAAGACAAAAGAGTAAAGGGAAAATTTCTCATGAAGGGACACTTAAAGGAATACAAAAAGTCACCAAAGATAAAGACAAAAGTGGGAAGGACGTTTTTGGTCATGAAGGGTCACCACATGACTTTTCAAATGCTTGGATATGAAGGGTCATCCAAGATTGGCACCATTTTCCATGAGGAATGAAAGGTCACAAAGGAGGAAGGCCAAAGGTCATTTGGAAAGATATAAATAAAGGCTTGAGTAGCCATTTGTAATGTGGAAGTGAGAGGTTGATTTGATATTGTAAGGTCAGTCACCTGTGTGGTTTGGAACTACGAGTTTCATGGATAGTTTGTTAACGAACCAGTTGTTTGCATGAAGAAGGCTAATTTTAGACTTGGAGCTATGGATCTAATTATTGTAATTAGGTGTCTAATTATTGTTTGCATGAGATCTATATAATAGACTCATGGACTGTATTATAATTTGTTCTAGTTTAGAGTTGAGCTTGGTTAGCTCCTTCTAAGAGTGAAGAGAGCAAGGGTAGTTCCTCCTAGTTCCACAAGGGTGCTGAGTGTGTATGATCAAGTTGGTCTTCAGGTGTGCTAGATCAGGGAGAAGATCCACCAAGGTACTGGTTTGGAGAATCATAAGGACTTGGTGAGGCAAGGACAAGGGTTCTTCAGGATGTAGAGAGATCTACATGGTAGGTAAGATTAGTTGATTTTTAGGTGTTTGTATGTGCAAGGTCTAAGGTGGATCTATAGGATAGCAAGGTCAAAGGTGACAGGCAACACAACAGGTAGTAAGATTAGGGGAGATCTACTTGGAGTACGTTGAGTACTTGGAGTGTGTGGAGCACTTGTGGAGTGCGTGGAACACTTGTGTACTGGCAGTAGTGATACTGACTAGTTGGAGGTGAACACTAACTCTGTGTTTCAGTTGTATGTTGGGACCGTAAGAGAGAGAGAGAGAGTGAGCTCTTGAAGAGATTTACTATTTATGCCCTAGAGGTGTGGGAGCCCTAGAGGTGTGTAAGGAAGAAGACTGTGGCAATCTTCTTTATTGTATTTCCTTCTAGAAGAGTATTAATATAATTGGGTATTGTCTCTCATATTCTATGTTATTTTTGAATTCTAGTTACTTGTTACTTCTTGTTTAACTATGCATGTTAAGTTTCCTGGTAGTTAATGGTGCTTTCATTGTACTAACAGTGGAGTCAGAGCATGTTTGTTGTTCTAGATTCTTGACAATTGGTATCAGAGCTAGGTTGACCAGGTTGGTACCAGTCTTATCAATTGGTATCAAAGCGAGGTTGGAGGTTCTCAGAGTGAGGTTTACTAATAGGTGGTTTAGATCTGGTTAGTGTTTGTTGATTACAAGTCACTCTCAAGGGTTTTTGATTGAGTGGGAGTATAGCAACGACAGAATAAGGTAAGCTGAGAATGGAGAAATTTAGACACAGGGGTTACACCACAGGATGTGTGGTGGTTAGTCTTCAAGATTGAGCTTGAAGAGGAATACAACCCAGGATATAGATTAGACAATGTACTGGTATAGGTACAAGTGTAGCTATTTATCTCCAAGTGGGAGATTGTTAGGTTGTGGAGCTAAAAGCTTCACCCAGATGCAAACATGGAGGGTTGTTGAGTGTCATAGTCACCGACGTTAGTAGGCCATACCGACGTTAGGCAGGGGTTGACAGAAAGCAAATGACATCAACAAGAGTCAGCCAACATCGGTCATCCTCAGGTAGAGAGGGACTGACATTGGTCACCTGTGTGGTTCTAGAACTACCTGTTAATGAACAGTTAGTTAATGAACCAGTTATTTACATGTTAAAGACTAGTTCGAGTCTTGAGATGCTTGTCTAACTTATTGTATGCATGGGATCTATATAATAGACCCATGGGGCTGTATTGTAATGTGTAGAACCAAAAGAGTTCTTCCATGGTGGAATCACAGGGGTTCTTCTAGGTATGTAAGATCAGGTTGATTTGAAGGGTGTGCAAGATCAGGGTGGAGATCTACATGTGTAAGTAAGGTCAGTTGATCTGTAGGGGTGTGTGTGTGAGGGTCAAAAGGAGATCTATGGGGTACCAAGATCTAAGGTGATAGTAACACATCAAGGAGCAAGATCAGGGAAGATCTACTTGGAGTACCAGTTCATACTCAGTTGTACTGGCAGTATTATACTGACTAGTTGAGGTGAACAATAGCTTTGTGTTAGCCATTTATTATGACCTATATTGAGAGAAGATTACTCTTGAGGGAAGATTACTGTTATGCCCACAAAGTGGATGAAAGAGTGTGATCTCTTTATTGTAATTTCCTTCTAATTGAGTTGAATACAATTGTGTGTTGCCTCTCATATTTTGTGCTATTTCTATTTCTAGTTACTTGTACTTCTAGTATAATTCTGCATGTTTAGTTGCTTATACAAAGGTAATCATATGTGCTCTTAAATTTGACAAGTTGTGTTAGAGCTTTGGGGAACCTAGGTCCTATCATGTTGTATTGATCTTATCATTTGTTGAGATAACAACATTGAGAGATAGGTATGTGGTATACACAAAGGGGTTGGTACTCCTATGAGTTGGTGCTCCTGTGGGTTGGTGCTCACAAATGACAACTAGGTTGGTGCTCGACAAAGGGGTTTGAAGCTCTTATGGGGTGGTGCTCACTAATTAAAGCTGAGGTTTGTACTTGGCAAAGGGGTATGGTGCTCTTGTGGGGTTGTTCTCATGAATATATTTGAGATTGATTCTCTGTGGTTTTTCCCACATTGGGTTTCCATGTTATATCTGGTGTCTCTCTCTGTCTTGTGTGATGTTTATTGTTTGAGTTTTATTACATATCTTGAATGTTTGATTTAGTGGAATATTGGTTAAAGGAAAGATTTATAGGATATATAATATATTGATTCACCCCCCCTCTCAGTATATTATGTGCTTAACAATTGGTATCAGAGCAGGTTCCTTTATAAAGGGTTTAATAGCTTGAAGGTAGATCAAAGGAAAAGCACAAATGGCTAAGCAGCTAAAGAAGGAGAATCAAGAGTTGAAATCTATGGTTGAGGCTCTTAAGGAAAAGGTGTGTATCTTAGATTCTAAGTTGGCTATAGAAGTAAAAGAAAATAAGATATTTATTTAGGATCTTAAAAATTAGTTAGAGGTTGCAACTTCAATTTTAACATCAAAAGAAGAAGAGTGTAATCATTTGAAGGTTGAGTTAGATTCTTTAAAGGATAATCATGAGAAGTTTATAATCAAGGTTGAGAAAGATCATGAAATATCAGTCCAAGGAAAGAAGGATGCAGGTTTTGAAGGCAAATCAAAGAAGTTGATCAGGTAGCCCAATGCTTTCAAGTTTTTAAATTATTTTCATGGCTGTTGTTTTGTTTGTCATCATGTTGGTCATAGGGCAAGAGATTGTATGAGAAGCAATCAGTCAAAGGGAGATCTCAATCACATTCAAGAAAAAGGTATGAGAAATATTGTTTGCTTCTGTTGTCATGAGGTTGGACATATTGCTAGATTATGCCAAAATATAGTAAAGAGATATTCAAGGTATTACAAAGGATTTAGAGACCCTAGAAAATATGAGAAAAGATAAATTTAGGTTTGGAGACTTAAAATAGTAAAGGTTGATCATGTTGAGTTTAAGAGTGAAAATGAATTACTTGCTATAGTAGATAAAGAATCAGATAAGAAGGATTGTAAAGAATCTCTTGTTACATTTGAGCATGAGCTTTGTCAAGATAAGAAAGTTGCAAAAGTTGAGAAGATGAAAAATATTATAAATGATAAGGTTAGTAGGGCAAAAAGGTTAGATATGCTTAAACATATTTTAAAATAAAAACACAAGAAGATCAAGGAAGAAACAGAGGAGATGTGGGAATCTCCTAAGATTTATTTCTAGAACTCTTCTATGTGGGAGTGTCTCCTCTAGGCTTCAAGGAGACACTTTTAAGAAAATTGAAGCATGGTGGGTGCTATTGGGTCTTGGATATTTTGCATGACAAGAAGGTGAGTTGATAGATTAATTTGTATATCTTTTGAGGGAATATATTTTTGAAGAAAATGTTTTCATCAGTATTATGGTTTGAGGCTATTAGAATGACTCTTGCATATGCAGTGCTTTAAAGTGTCTCAAATGATTATGGTCATAAGAAATTAGAATGTTGAAAAAAAGCTAATAGTTTTAGAAAGAAGGAAAAGGATACTCCTATAGATTCAATGAAGAAGCATCAGAGTTTCAAAGTTCCATTCATCAAGAAGAAGATTCAGACATGTTCATGGTAGAAGAAACAACCTGAAGATTCTATGATGGTGTAAATAGATCTACATGTGAGAGGTAAAGATCAGCCATGGTTCGTTGTTAGCAGACGTTTGAAGCATATGATAGGAGATAAGAGTAAAGAAGATCAATGGTGGTATAGTGAGATTTAGAGATAAAACCACTACCAGGATAGCCCAAAAAGGTACTTTATTTTTGGATAATGGTAGAACCAAGACTAAGAATGTTTCATAAGCATAATCTATTGAGTATAAGGCAAATATGTGATCAAGGATACACCTTAAAGTTTCATGTGGAAGGTTTTGAGATTAGAAGGAAATATTCAAATGAGTTGATTGCAGATTCTCAAAGGATAAGTAAAATCAGATATCTTCTCAAAGATCGGTGAGAGGAGTTAGGAGTAATTTATTTTACTTCCTACCATTGATGTTCAACATCAAGTGAGGGGGAGCTAATTGTTAGCTCTAGGTAGGCCCTTTGCCATTGATGTCAAAGGGGGAGAATAACAGGTATAGGTACAGGTGTAGAAAATAGGTACAAGAAATAGGTACATGTTGCTACAGTAAGGGGGAGTTATTGTATGTTTTCAAATGATGGTATGTGCAAGTGACAGGATGTGGCAGTTTCAAGATTGAGGTTGCCATCAATGACAAAGGGGGAGATTGTTGGAAATATTGTCATTGATGTCAAAGGTTTAGTATTATTGGTGATAAATGCCCCATTGCATTTAATGTTATTTATCTTGGCTAATATGAGTTAATATTTATTTAATATTAACGAATATATTTTTGGTTGCATATGAGACAAAAGAAGGATGGGATGCATTTTCCCATGAAGAGTCATCTTGGGGAATACCAAGAGTTACCAAGTGAAGACAAAAGAGTAAAGGGCAAATTTCTCATGAAGGGACACTTAAAGGAATACGAAAAGTCACCAAAGATAAAGACAAAAGTGGGAAGGACGTTTTTGGTCATGAAGGGTCACCACATGACTTTTCAAATGCTTGGATATGAAGGGTCATCCAAGAGTGGTGCCATTTTCCATGAGGAATGAAAGGTCACAAAAGGGGAAGGCCAAAGGTGATTTGGAAAGCTATAAATAAAGGCTTGAGTAGCCATTTGTAATGTGGAAGTGAGAGGTTTATTTGATATTATAATATCTAGCTTAGAAGAGCAATTATAGAGATGATTTGTATTTTATATCTAGCTTAGAAGAGCAAAAGTGAGAGAGAGGAAGGTGATGTTGTATTGATCTATCATTTATTGAGATAGCAACATTGAGAGATAGGTGTGTGGTATACACAAAGGGGTTGGTGCTCCTGTGAGTTGGTACTCACGAATTGTTGTTGAGTTGGTGCTTGTCAAAGGGGTTGGTGCTCCTGTGGGTTGGTGCTCACAAATGACAGCTGGGTTGGTGCTCGGCAAAGGGGTTTGAAGCTCCTGTGGGGTGGTGCTCATGAATTGAAGCTAAGGTTTGTACTTGGCAAAAGTGTATATTGCTCCTATGGGGTTGTTCTCACAAATATATTTGAGATTGATTCTCTATGGTTTTTCCCACATTGGGTTTCCACGTTATATCTGGTGTCTCTCTCTATCTTGTGTGATGTTTATTGTTTGAGTTTTATTGCATATCTTGAATGTTTGATTAAGTGGAATATTGGTTAAAGGAAATATTTATAAGATATATAATATACTGATTCACCCCCACCCCCTCTTAGTATATTTCATGCTTAACATCAATTAATTTCCATATGAGGACATTTTATGATCCAAATAATTACATTGTAGGCCAATATCTGTATGTCTCTTCATTTATTAATCATACCAGACAGTGTATATTTTTTTCAAATGATTAAAACAAGTAATTGAAGATTGGAAAGTGGTTCTTAATACATAACTTCAATATTAAATCCAATGAATAGTTTCACATTATGAAATATCTACTTATACATCTAAAGAAGTGGATACAATTTATTTATAACTATAAAAAGGTAAGTAGATAATATATTATGAACCCAATGATATGGTAAGTACTAAAAATATCTCTACTTCCCCAGCAAGAAATTATATGAATTAAAAATATTGTTTCATTAACAAATGTAGATCAATGGTGAGCCAATGCAATTCATCATTACCAATGAAAGTCAAAAGAATTTAATATAACCTAAAGTAGATTTTAAAAAATTAAACTTTAAATTGATGCATCATCCATGAACATACACTAGTGTATAATCTAGTCTAGGCCTTGAGAAATAGATCACTTATTAGTGTCACTTCATGTATAAAATCAAACTTTTTAAATATGGAATCCTTTGTGGCATGTCACCATTAGAGGTGTGTGATGGTTTGCATGTGTCCAACCTTATATTTAACATTGACATGTAGTCCATGAAATAAATCCTTGAAATGTTGTGATAGATTATCATGATCTGAAATACCATATATCATAGTTAGTTTATAAGCTTTCAGTCATTACTAGCAGGAATTTCAAGAATATTGTTATATCTAGTAATGAGTATAGCCTTGATGGTATGAATTAAATGTAATAAAATCCTTATCACACCATATCATAGTGTGGTTTATCCAAAAATAATAAGGATAAACAATTGAACCATAAATTAGATGAATACACAAATATCTTTTAGTCACCTAAATAAGTTCCTACATACTATACATTAATTAGTAATATTGATTTGATCCCTTAACAACCTCTACTTCAAACCACTTTATAAGACATATCATTTCTAGATAATGAATAGATCAAGTGGTAGATCCATTAAATCATGGATAATGGACACATCAAACCCAAATAATTTCCTTGTAAAAGCCCAAATGTTCTTGTGCCAAAGAAGTATGGGACATAAGGTTGTGAATGAATTAAAAAAAATCTTAAGAAGATTAAAGGGAAGAACTATTATCCTCTTATAAATATTAAGTCATTTTTCTGCCATATTCATGGTGTATAAGTTTGTTTCCAAAATTTATCTTAATTTTGGGTGTCATTATATTTATTTTAAACCTTTAGATATGTAGAATATAGTCTAAAAGATAAAGGAAGCGCTGATTGACTAGTTGGCTATGCCTTTTAGGTTAACTAATGTAGCAAATTAATTCATTGATATGTTGAATGACATCATCGAGACCTTTAAATTTTCTTTTTTTAATCTACCTTGATGACATTATAATCTTTAGAAAACATGGGATGAACATCTACACCATGCTAAACTAGTGTTTCACATTTTGTAGAAGCACATTTTTATGACAACATGAATAAATGTTCATTTTTCATGTAAGAAATAAAATATTTGGGATACATTACACACACAAGGAGTGCATGTGTGATCCTGACCAAGATTGAAGTTGTACAAGAATGGGAAACACCAAATAACTATTCATATAATTTAAATCTTCTTAGAATTAAAATATTATGAAAGAGATTTGTGTTTAATTTATATCCTTTAAACAAACTACCAAAGGTGGAATCGAAAAAAGTTTCATCTAGTTAGCCACACAATAAAGATAATTTTATGAACTAAAACTTAGACTCTATTTTATGATAGTAATTATATTACTTGATTATAAATTTGGAAGATCATCTAATTCATTTAGTAATAAAATTAACTATCATAAATGGGTATTGATAACACAAGTCTTATAAAATAGTTAATTTATATTATAATGGATTAAATAACATATGATTGGAATCAAAGATACCTTTAAAGTATATACTTACATCAGATGATGAGGGAGTGATTAGGGATTGTGAGGGATGGTGAGTGTCAATTATGGAGTGATGAGTAATGGTGAGGGTTAATTAATGAGTGATTAGTGACGATGAGGGATGATGAAATAATGATTAAGGAATATGAGTGATGAAGAGGGAGTGATTATAGATGATGAAGGATGGTGATAGTCCATGAAGGAGTGATTAGGGATCATAATAGTGAGTGATTAGAGATGATGAGGGATAATGAAGTTAAATTAAGGAATGATTAGGGATGGGAACAAATGAAGAAGGAATTAATAGGGCTGATGATATATGATGAGGAAGTTATAATGGATGATGAGGTATGAGGAAAGAGTGACTAGGGATGATGAGTGATGAGGAGGGAGTGATTAGGGATGATAAATAATTATGAGGTTCAATGGAGGAGTGATTATATATGGATCGTTATAGTGAGGGTTAATGAATGAGTTATTGGGTACACTCATAAATGATGATCAACTGATTAGGGGTGATGAAAGATGAGTAGGAAGTGATCAGGGATGAGGGAGGGATGATGAATAGTGAAATTAACACAAAATGGTCATTTTATGTGTGAATATCATCAATGTGACTTACACTAACCAAATCACACCACTTTGGATCAAGTTCAAAATGAATATTTTGCAAACTTAAATTTTGACAAACCTAGGACTCCTTGAAATTCCAAGAATCAATCCAAAAGGCACAAAAATATAAAATATGACTATATGTTTACATAGAATAGATATCAATAGAAATATTTATTTATTTAAATCCCCACATTTAATACTTAAACCTTTAAAATGCATAGGTACTAACCATGTCATATTTTGAAAAAACATTTTTCACATTATAAGGCATGCAGTTGTGACACCAACACTATCAGATGCAAAGTGACCCTAATTTATTATATTTAATAAAATAAAATTAAAGTATAAAAATTTATATATTAAATTTATTTCCTTATACTTGAAATTTATAGTAGTAAATATAATTTGAAGGTTAACATTGGCTTCATGTGCATGTTCACATGATTTAATGTTCAAAATAATAGTAATGTGATCGTGTTATCTATTAACATGACCAAATTATCTATTAATATGATTGAATTATCTACTAATGTGATTAAATTATTGAGAAAATGTGCTATTTGATTTTCAATTCAAATACCAAGCCTTTTAGATGGGGAATTCTTCGATTCCTAAACCAAAGGCTTGGACCTACCAATCTATAGCCAAGTTTGAGAGTCATGATAAAAAACAACCAAATTCAACTTCAATCACCAAATACACTATGAATTTCAATGGTAAAATTAAAAAACTTAATAGAATCATGATAATCATGCTTCAGAATTTTTTAAAATATCATTTTTATAATTTTTGGACTAATTTAAGGTTTCAAACTATGTTGATTTCTAAGTATTCCTTATTTTTTCCACTACATTCCTCAAATATACATGTCTATACATGTTCATGTAATTTTTTTTTGTCGATCCAAGTGAAAAACAATTTATGTGGTCATAAACTAGACCTAATTCTACACACATTCAAAAACAATTTTTTTCATTTTTTTTGAGGTACACACTACATGAATGGCTATACATTTTTTTATCATTTTTTTGGATCTATTTAATTGTAAAATTAATAAAAATAAATTATTTATTGGAAAAATATAAAACAATATAGGTAAAAAACTAGAATATATTTTCTATATTTCCCCCAAAGGGTTTCAAATAATATTAAGCGTTGCTAAAAAAAATTTACACTGCAAGGCAACCTACCCACTCTATTTTTATTAAAAAATAGGAGTTCTTTTTCAAATTTTAGATGTTTATCCTAGTTATACATAACCATTTTTCTTTAAATAGTGTTTTGGAAACTAGACTCAAAATTCTACATTTTATATTCTTACACCATCTTCAAATTTAGAGTGTATATATTTCAAATTATCTACAAAAGTTCAAATTTCTTATGTTTTAAGAAAATCATGTCCATGTGTAGGCCCCCTTTTGTTACCTAACTTTTTTCACTTATCTAGTAACAACAACTTATGATTCTTCCAAAAAATACTCTTGAGTATTTAGGAATAAATGAATAGTTAAAGAACCCAAATATTTGATTTTTATAGTGTATGTAACATGAGCACATCTAAGGAAAGATAAGATAGGAGAAACTACATGACCAAATCTAGTGCATTCAATAACTTGATGTTTGAAAATGGTTTAATTTAACACTTCATAAAATATTTAAATATTAGATATTGTTACTCCAATAATAAGGCTAGTGAATACTACCTTGAAAATGTTTCCCTAGACATTACTCTAAAGCCAACCAAGTGTCTATAGACCTAATGGAGTTTCCTTCGATGCCACTCAAGGCCTTGTTATACCAATATCTAGATTTCCATATCCTCAATAAATATTTATGGAATCGCCTAAGATTGAGTCTTTCTAAAATTATTTTTAATATTTTTCTTCTTTTCTCTCTTTTTTATCTTATTTTACTCTCTTAGTTTAGGGTTGGGGAACACTCTGGCAAAAAAATGTTATAACTTTAGATTATTCACCATAGGCCTTCACCATAACAGGTTCATGTAAAAAACTTCAAAAACTATTTAAGATGTGATTTTTATATTTAGTTTCAAGGGAATTTTTTTAGTGGTAAAAAATCTTACCCAAACTCATCCTAAACAACAATTAATTTAGAAGACATATAGTAACCAAAGCCATCTTCACTAACCCAAAAATGCATTCCAAAGCCATAGAACAATCAAGGAATATTATCACACCAAAATTCTAAATGTGGTACTCACATAAAGACATGTTTACTTCACTATTTTTCATTTATCAATGTGGGAATCATAGGGTAAAATGATTGGTACAAATGCAATAATGAAAGTAGAAACACATAACAAAAAATGAGGACAAAACAAAATTAAAAAAAAGGAAGGGAAAGGAAGGAGGCAAGAATAAAATTATTTACATGACTATTATAGATGCATTAAATATTGTAATTAGTTATCTAGTAATTTTCCATTAAATGGAAACATAACATTCTCACCAATTAGGCACCTTAATTAAAATACATTTTCACCAAGGATTTTATAAATTTGGAAAGGTCCATGCTAAAGGGCATCAAATTTTCCATGTTGACCCTTTTTTCAATGATCTATGTCCTAAAGAAAGACTAAATCAAAGATTTTAAAAGATTTAATTTTAGATATTTAGTCAAATCAACATTTGACCACCCCTTGATGCTTACTAAAATGCATCAAAATTACATCACATTTTTCTTCCAATTGCATCAAGTCTAGAAGCTAAGCCTTTATCTTGTTATCCATTTCCAAGTAATCCTTAGTGAATTTAAAGATAGGGATCATCATATTGACATGAAATATGCTATCTTGGCCATACACTAGATGATAAGGATAAGTTCCAAAAGAAGAATTAATTCTAATCCAATCAGGCCATAATGCAAACTTTAACTACTATTCTAGTATCTAAGATTCCTCATCAAAAAAATTATTAATCAAATAAATAAAACTATTATTAGTTGATTAAAAAAACCCGTTGTGTTCTAGATAATAATTGGAAATAGATTTAAGGATTATTTGGTTGTCGTAGATGTACTCAATAAATTGTAGTGAGGAGAAGGCAATGATATTATCACATACCAAAATGAATGGCATACCAAACATGGTGACGATGTGGTTTTCTAATAAATTGACCACTACTTATATCATTTAATTCTTTAATATTTTATATTCAACCCAATTTTTACAATAGTTGGTAGTTATAATTACTAATTATGTCTAGCTAAGGGATTGAAATTGATGGTACCCACAAATTCATGTCCCCATTTTGTAAATGGAAGAACCTATATGACTAGTTGTAATGCCATTTATGGGGTATGTTATTGATGTGAATTTACTTGGATGGTATGGTAACTTCCTATGTGAGTATGTGAATATTAAAATACATATCCTTCACTGAAATACAATGTATGGGTTGAGGTATTTTTTAAACCCTATCCATCATGTTTTATGTAGTCTAGATGCAAACATGATGGAAAATTATATAGTCCTAGTTTTCTTGAGTTTCATGAGAAGTACATTGATAACTATTTATGGGATAGTGTTTTCCATTAGAGATGGATATATATATATATAAAATTAGGTGTGCCCTCTACCCTTATAAAAATCTTTAATAATCAAGTGTATAAATGAATTCAAGCATGCTCTTACCTAAAAAAGACTTTTTAAATACATTTTCTTTTCCCTTAACTATTTTCTTTTCTTTTTCTTTCCTTCATGTCCCTTATTTTTAAAGTAGGTTTTATCGGTTTGTTTTTTCCTTTTGTTTTTGGGTTTGTACCAACTATTTTTCCCTATGCTTCCCCTATTAATAAAACTAATGAAGTGAATGGCTATTGCAAGAGTAACATGGATGAAACTCAAAGAGCCCATTCATAATTTTAATAAAATTTAATATGTGAATTATTTTTTTTACTTGGTTAATTAATTGAATTTAAAAGGATGATGATTCATAATATAACCTATGGATTTATAACATCTATTTTCTTATTTGAATCCATCTAATTCACTTAAACAAATATCAAAAGAAAAATACAATATTGCTTAAATCATAGTTTATATCAAGCCCTCATGAACTTGTTGATTTAATTATAAATATGGATTGGTACCCAAACCTCTATGGATGATTTGAAAAATCTCATTTAAAATTAATTGATATAAAATTTAAAATATAAAATTCTCTTGAAAGGATGATCTGGGCAGCCTCATCCATAGGCTTTTAGGCCTAGTTAGAATTAGAGAAAGGCCTTTAGAATGGGCCAATTGTATCTATATCATGTATATAAATGCATGGATGGATGTAAATCAATTCCCACACCACTTCCCCCCAAGCTAAATTTTAAATTTTTTCCCTTTAGAAATTTTGATCTTATGTAAATCTAAATTACTATGTGTGAATGAAAATGAAATGATTAAATCACTCAATCACACATTTAGATGGATTTGGCATGGTTATAAATTAGTACATCACTTGTTCCCATAAAATTTAGTTCCTTTTAATTCATGTTTACTTTGATTCATTGATTGAAACTAATGTTTTTTGTTCATGTGAAATCAAAGATTTTATATTTTTCAAATACTCAAGAGTATTTCCCTGTAGGTGTCACCATTTGTTGTTATTTATACATCATGCCCAATTTTTAGAATGAAAATGGTGAGCCTATTATTGATTTTGAGTCTATTATTGTACCTTACTGAGATAATTATCATTTTTGGTTTAAATCATCTTTTTTGGTAATTTACTAGACAATTAGTTGCAGGTTAATGATTAAGTTTACTTTATCATATTTATATTTCTGTAATTCAGTCCAAGCTCTCATCTAGGAACCACCATTAATTATAAATATATATATTTGAATAAATATCATATGTCTTAGTCTATTTCATTTCTTTGTGTTTTGAGACATATTTGAAGCTTCCTTTTATACTATTATGCCTTAAATTTGAGCAGATTATTTAACTATTCTAGAGTTTTCTACTTCATTTCTAGAACAATTTCCGTCCATGTTTTCTTTAAATATAATAAGAATGACTCAATGTTTATAAATTTTTACTTTTTAACTTAGTCACTTCTCATAAAAATGGACTAAATTGGATTATGGATTGAGAGAAATAGCTATGTCTATGTATAATTTTCATTCTACAAAGTCATTTTTTCATATTTTGCCTTAGCCTTTTGATTTCAAATTTCTTAGCCATTAGATTTTAAATTGAAGATTATTGACTGGGATCATTTACACTTTTCTCATAGGTAATTTTTTATTTTCTTGTTTCATGCGATGACCTTTCATAGCTCTTAGTGGTTCCAAACCATTTGAAAAAGCATTTTGACTCTTAGTCAATTTCATAGCTTTCTTACAGCCATGTGTCACATTTATTCTTAGTGGGACTTACCCATTTATCTTTGAAGTTTGGTCACATCCATGTGTTTATATATTGGTAGTCTTGGACTGATTCAAAATTATTTTAAATATTTAATCAATTTTATTCAAATTTTCCTAGTGGGTCTCTATGTCAGCAAAAATATAGACAAGTAGAGTAGTGAGATGCTTCCACATGTCATAATCGCAATGACTCAACATCCCAAAACCATTCATATATGGGTAGTGAGGTCATAAATCTAAAGTAAATTGGATGATAGGATGATTCCACGTGGAAAAATATCACTATTCCATAGCCCTCAGGTAGTTCGTAAAAGCCCAATAATATATCAGATTATCAAGTTGATGAGATAATGCCACATGGTGAAATATTCCTTTAATAAGATATAAACATCAAGTAGGACCCATCATTATCTTGTGTTTCATATATGGAAAAACATGATAACCCTAAACCAATTTGGGGTTACTGTGTGAACTTGTTAGTATTAAAGAATAGAAACTCAAAAAATCAACTAAATGTTCATGTATTTCCCAAAGTGATGTCATCCCAAGGTCCCACACCTATCATTGACATTAGATACTAAAAGCCAAATATAAGGTGATGCATGGAATTTTTTAGTCCTAATTTCAATCTCTTAGACCTCATAAATATGTCAAATCCTTCAAGATCCTGACCCAACCAAGGAGTGCCACCTCAATCGACTATCAGATGTGCTAGTCTACTAGTCTTGACAAAGATGTTAGAGTTTGGGAAATACCAAAGCAATGAGATCACACCACTAACTAAATGGATAGATTTATCATGAATCTCTCCTATTAGGTTTCTCTAAATTCATAAGGACCATTATACTATCTCTAATAGAGATTTTAGATCTTGAGAGAGCCTGACCCATCTAAGAGGTGCCTCATCAACCATTATCAGATGTATCAATATCTCAGTGCTAATAGATATGCTAAGTCCTTAGAGATAATTATGTATTATAGAGATCCATTTGGTATATAAAAATAACTACATATGAGATATAATGAATTAACCTTTAATTTTAATGTTAATCATGCTATATCCTCGAAGTCCTAAGAAGAGGCCCTATGATAACTTATGAGAACCCAAAAACCTCAAAAGAATAAAAAAATTAAACCTCACAATCTCAAACCATATTATTGTCATCATAAATACATGAAGAGATAAGGATTCATGTAATAGTGACCTACCAGAGTAAAGGGCATAGTGGTAATGTGACCCCCCAAGTGCAAGTTTAAATTTGATGGCCCATCTACACATCAAAATTCTTAGAGGACAAGAATAGATTACGTGTTCAATTTGATTTATAAAATCCATGGCATCATGGTCACAGATGGAGAAGTGGTTGATAAGATGATGCATTTAATGAATGAGATGGGAATAATTAGCATGGCATGTGCATTTACATTAGAAAAATAACATAAAAGATAATTTTAGTCTTAAAGAGGTGTAGTTCCAATTTCATGGAGACATGGGTAACTGGAAATCATTATGCAATAACAAATAATTTAAGATAAATAATTTAATTGATGCATGGTTTAATTACACCAATTTTTGGAGCTCCTTAAAATTATCAAAGATCTTGATCTGCTCACTCAACCACACTCTCTCAACCAAGAATGAGAGTTTGTAACTAGCCCTTTAGTAAACAAAATTGAATGCATTCAAACTCCTCAAGCCTGTGTGCCTATATAAGATATAATTCTCAATATAATAAGGGTTGGTATTTTTTAGGACTAAGAAAATTATGTTTAGTATATTCTTTTTAGGATTAGATAAGACTCTATTGGGCTAACTCATTTTATATTAAAAATTAAAATAGTGGACTAGTCATTTCTTTCATGCATTTTCGCTACTTTCTAGAATAGTTTTTTGAGTTGATTCTAATTAAAATAAAAATTTATATCTCACCGAGAATTTGATAAATACAAAATGATCTTTAATATAAACATCTTTAAATGTAAAATCTTGCTCATGTGATAAACTTGATTTGTGCATGTATATGGTGACCCTAGTTTCCTCTTTGGCTTTATTACTTCATTCCAAAGACTCTTACACCATCCTTAGATTGTAGTTGTGATAAGTTTAGATTAACTAAGGACTACTCCACATAGTGATTCATCTTCTCAACAAAACTAGGTTAGATGACATTAGATAGCATGCTCATTTTTCTCTTTCTCCTTGCCTCTCTCTCATTTTATTTTTTATCACTTTGTTAGTTTATATTAGTTTAGTTTCTAAGTTACAATATAAATCTAAAACTTGATTTGATTTCATACTCTTTTGTCTATTATTGCTTATTCATTATTTAATTTATAAGTAATAGACATATTCAATCAAATATTTATTCATAGTTAAATCATTTTATTACTTCCTTAAATGTAAGCTATTTATTTTTAATCCACATTGATCTTCCTAAAATGCACACAAAATACCCTTATCACGGTATGGTCACAATGATCTGACTATGTTACCCTACATACCATGACTTGGTAATTGATACCTTGAGTATATTTTCTCACACAAATATCCTTTCAAGATAGACAAGGCCTAACAACCCTTGACTAATTTGGTGTGTTAAAATACTATAGAATACCTAGTATTGGAAAATAAAGTGCTAATATACTTATACCATGGTTTTGATGAGTCCTTGACCTCTAAGAATATTTGTTAGATATAATTCTATATCGAAATGTTGTATAATATTCACCCACTTCTTGCATCTCTCACCAAGATATTTTTTAAAAATCATTATATTAATAGTTGGATCAAGTACATAAACAAATACTTTTTTGTATATGATGTAATGTATTAACATATTAACAACTTTGATGAATCAAAAATGTTGCTTATCAATGGTTCAATATATGGTTTAACATTTATGTGTGGTGATCTAATATAAATTAGACTAGTATTTCATCCCCAACTTCTCTCCTCTATGTCAAGATTGAAACACTTGAATACTATGAAGTGAATGAGTAATTATAGGATGGTTGCATGAAATCTAGTCTTAGGAGAACTAGTGTGTTCAAAACTTATTTATTGATCTCAATAAATGTTACTTACACTTTAGGGATCTATTCCATCTTTGTATCCTTCTTGATCATATTATTAAAGGATAAAACTATCTATATTGAAATCAAGATGAACTTCCTCACAAATTTGATCTTTCCAAAGAATGAATTCATCTCTTTCTTGATACTAGGGAATGGGATCATTATAATTGATTCAATTGTCTTAGTTTCTATAGAATTACCCATCTCTAAGATAATATGGCCTAACAAATTTATTTTAGTTACTTCAACTATGCATTACTTCAGGTTGAAATAAATATCATGCTCTCTATATATTTGTAAAAATATCCTCAAGTCCTCAACAAAGTCATCTCAGTATTTAAAAAATATCCATAGGTGTATAAACCCTAATTTGGTCAAGAATCCACAAGTGCTATGTCTTTTGTTATTTTTTCACATGAAGGTCTTAATAAGGAATTTATCTATTATTCACATGGTCATTTTGGGTCTTTAATTCTTTTTAATGTTTCATTTTTCCTATTTTTTATACCCCTAGTGGTCATGAGTCACCTCCTTAAAGTCATAGGGGCCCCTAACCTATCTTACCCAGTCATAACTCTATTTTTAGGCATCAAAACATTAACACCCTTATCTGATGAGCAATGTTTTGTGGTACTAGTGTCTAATTATGGTGCTAGTATCCAATGGTCATTTTATCCCATCTTTTGGGTCCCAACACTACCTTTATTATTATATTATGTTTATATCCCTCTTTTTCATCTTATCATCCAATAAATACTATATTACATTAAAATTAAAGTTCCTTCTATATTGAGAGCCTCACAAGAATTTTACATCTAAAATGTACTATTTTGGCACATAATTACATAAAATAAATCAATAGTATAACTCAATAGTCTACATATTACTTAGCTACCACATATAGACTTGCATGCTTGATCAAAGAAGGGGCTAAGTGAAATTCATTCGATCATATTATGTGCATTGATTATGCACCTTCCCTAAGGGAGAACTACATGTAATATGAGACACCTAGATATGAGGTTAATGTAGGTAGCCACTAGGATAATAAGTGTCTTACTCCTTGTGATCATAATATACCACAACCTAGTTTTCCCTTTCTTTTGCATTTGATCTAGTTGTTGTATCATACATTCAGGTATTCATTAGGATTAAGAAATATATTCAGGAAAAACAATGACACATTCAAGTTTATAGAAGACATATAATCACTTATAAGTCCACTAAACACTCTCATAACTTCCATAAAAGTTTAAGATAGCTCTTCCAAGATGGACACTAAAACCATAACTAGACACTATCACCACATGTTGTTATTGCCCTCATAATGGTGATACTATCCGAATCCTCATTTTATATAGAGTCAAGGAATGAAATATGTCTAACTAATTCTCATGCCTATTTCAACCTCTTAATTTTCTTTACATATTTTCTATTTTGGGAAAGTTTTGTTAAAATCAACTATCTCCTATGGTCATTCTAATTTATTGCTATAATCAGCCCTTTAATAACATAGGGTTTGCATGCACCAGTCCTATATGGTTAAAACATTTGGTGAACCTGTATCATTTTGAAATTGTTTTAAAACCCATGTTTTGCCTAGGGTTTACCTTTTTTAATTGTTGTGCACTAAAATAGGGTTTAAAACTTGTATTTTTTCCTAATTTTTGTCATAACCTATCTCATTAAAATTAATCCTATATTAGGGTTTCACTAATTTAATATAGTGTAAATATTTGTAAAATAACCCTAATTAAATGATAGATCCACATATTAGGTCCCTATACATCCAAATACTATCAGTTAGGGTTTAAAGTACAATCATGATTGATTTTTCACATTAGGTTAAATATTTACCATAGTTGCACATATACCTATGTCAGGTTATATTCTACCTATTATGTCATTTATATTCATTATTTACATTATATTCTTTTCCATGTTTAAAATCAAATCTAATATTCCTTTTACCCCTCACCCAATTGATGAATTTTTGAATTTTTATCATAATTATAATAATGATGGGATAAATTTTTGATATTTCACATTAAAACATGATAATTATTTCATTTGTAATTATGATGATGACTATTATTGTAATTATAGATATGAAGATTACTATAAGCATGTAAATGAAAGTGTTGATGAGGATATACTAGATGCATTATCCTATATTTCCTCTCCCTCTTCTATTTCACCTTAAAATCAAAATAATAATATAATTCCAAAAGAACATTTTGTTGGTAGTAATTTGTTCCAAGGTGATCCTAGATTTTCAATTACTTTCACTACATCCTTATTCAAATTAAATCAATATAATTGTAATACACAAAATCAACTTTTGCATGATTCAAGTAATGTATAAAATAGCAGTGCATCTTATTTACCCTTTTCAATTAGATTTTAAAAACCATGTAAAAATAATATTATTACTTTACCAATGTAAAAACTAAAGTAGACAAAATTATTTTATCACCTTCTTTTACATTTAAATCTCAATGAAATGATTTTTTGCAAAATATTGATAATGTATTCATATCTAACTCTTCTCCTACATGTCATAATATTCTAAATGAAAAAATGTTTGCTACTTATTCTACCATTGACACCAAGATTGAAAGTAATAATCATTCATGAACGGGTTATATAGCTAGTGAATAAATGAATTGCATTACACCCAAAAATGATGATATATTGAATATTATTAAAAAGTTAAAATATTATCCTACTCTCTTAGTCAGCATGTGAATGATACTTCTTATATTGTTACTTAAACAAATGAATTAAACTCTGATTTTGATGAACCTTGGGATAATGATGATTAATATGATTATGATGAAGAAGACATTGAGTCTACACCTTATATTTATTTCCTTACTTCAACTATTTCTCATGTTCAAACTAATGCTAAGTAGAATTCTAAAACACACACATGCATTTATTCTTATGTTCATAGTTTACATTAGTTACATTCACATGATAATAAAGTACCATCTAGTCCATTAGCATGTGATACTTATTTATAGTTTAATAAAATAAGATATACCAATAAATCTAACTAGAAACCCTTACTATAGTATAACCTATTTATCAACATAACCTACATGAGGCTAATATATCATTTCCCTCTAACTAGGTCCAAACCATCACACCTGTAAAATATATAGAGATAAAAGCAATCCTCCATAAAAAATAACCTTGATGAAATATGCATATGGCTAAGATTAAAAAAAAAAAAAAATTTAAATGAACCCCTTGATGATTATAATACACCTTCACAAGAACCCAATGATGATATCCTTGCAGTGAGTAAGTTGAGTGTTAGAAGTGGGAGGTGTCAGGGTCCATTCCCTAGGATTATTACTCTCTAGAATCATTCCCACATTAAGTTACAATGTGTTATTTGTGAAAAGTATTCAAA
>JARHVA010007686.1:117500-157500 GCA_037957365.1 Torreya grandis | reverse complement strand
AATCACATTTAACTCTATAAAATGACAAAACCTATATTCCCTTTAAAAACCCAATATAGACCAAAGGTCAATCCCATTTACCAATCTCAAAAATTCACTCCATCATAATTGACCAAATATTTAAACCTTAAACATTATCACTTAAATTAATTATCACCATCATATTGGTCATTATCACTTTTAGTTAGAATCCATTACCAGAGTCTTGGGTTTCTCACCAAAAGTGGGTAAATACACATAGATTGGTTTAGATATACATATTCAAACACATAAGTTTACTCAAATACAAATATTCAGACATACAAGTTCACTAAGATATTGATATTTAGACACAGGTTTAATTAGATACATATATTCAGACACAAAAGTTTATTTAGATATATATTTAGACACATAAGTTTACTTAGATATACAGTTTGATCAGGTATGCAGTTTGACTCAAGTATACAATTTGACTTAGATATATAGTTTGGTGCATATATATAGTTTGAATAAGATATACAATGTTGACTCATATATATAGTTTGACATAGATATATAATTTTTATCAAATATAAAATTTGACTTAAATATATAGTTTGACTCATATATATATTGGCTTAAATATATAGTTTGACTTAGATATACATATGTTCAGATTCACAGTTACACTACTCAAATACTAAGAATATGGTCTTGATGCAAACCACACATCTTTGATATTTATTTTTAGATTTATAGGTTACACTCAGATCATCACTTGGATTTCACTAGGATGCCACCAAGATTTCCCCATTTTGGGTCACATTAACATATATAGCAGTTGATCCATAGCCTTTCACTAGAACTAGATTATGGAAGATGAGTGATAGATTTGACTTCTAATTTTTATTCACATATTAGAGTGGGGGAAAGCAAGATTTTTTTTCCACATATGTAATTTACATAAATAAATTTAGTATACATATCAAAGTGGGGATAAGTAGGCCTTATTTCTCCACATATCTATTTTACATACTTATATTTAGTTTAGATATTAGAGTGGGTGAAAAAATAGTTTTTCTTCATGATTCAGTTCACATAATTCACTCCAACACTTGTCCACTTATTTGTTCAAGACATGAGCTAGGTCTACAACACATCCACATAGGTAAGCATAGGTACATGTTAATATTTTTTATTTACTCTAGTACTTTCTTATCATTAAACTACTAGAATAAAAGGGGGTCAGTTGTATACACCCTAATTTTATCAATAAACCACAAGTGTTATGTCTTTTATTTCTCTTTCACATGGAGGTCTTAGTGATGAATATATCTCTTGTTCACATTATCATTTTAGGTCTTTTTGATTTCTTATGTCTTTTTTTCCCTATTTATTGCACCCCTAGTGGACCTAAGTCACCTCCTCCTAGTTACATACCCCCCTTTCCCATCCTTCCCAATATTAGCTCTATTTTTAGGCCTTAGAACACTAACGACCTTATCTAGATAGTGGTGCCATGTGGTATTGGTGTTTAATTGTCATTTTTTCGTATGTTTTAGGTTGTAACCTTAATTTGAACTTTTTATTATGTTTTTATCCCTCTTTTGAGTCTTATCATCTAGTGAACAAAGTATTACATTAAAATCAAAGTTCCTCATGTACAAAGAACCTCACAAGGTATTTTACATCTAACACTTACTATTTTGGCACATAATTACATGAAATCAATCAATAGTACAACTCTATACTCTACATATTACTTATTTATCACATCTAAATTTTTGTGTTTGATCCAAGAAGGGCCTAAGAGAAATTCATTCTATCATACCATGCATATTGATTATGCACATTCCCTAAGGTAGAACTACATATGATCTAAGACCCCTAACATTAAGGTTATTATAGGCATTAAATAGTATAATAGGGATTATACCTCACGTGATCATAATATCACACAACCTATTTTTCCCATTATTTTACATTTGATTCATTTGTTATTTCATGTGTGAAAGTATTCATTAGGGGTTTATAAAATATTTAGGCAAAATAGATACACAATAAATCTTCCAAAAGACACAAAATCACCTACATGTCCCCCAAACTCTCCCATATCTTCCTTAAAAGTTTAAGATAGCTCCTCTAAGGACCCTAATGCCATAATTAGAGATTAGTGTTGCATGGAACTATATTTCTCATAAGGGAAATACTATCTGAAGCATGATTTTAACAATCAAGGCACAAAATATGTCTATGTAATTCTCAAGACTATTTCAGCCTCTTGAGTCACATAAATACCTATTTTTCTCTAGATAAGTACACTTTCTTTACATCTTTTATATTTTGTGAAAATCTTGTCAAATCAATTATTTAATGTTTTCAACCCAAAAAATTATTATACCTATCCCTTTAACAACATAGGATTTACATGAAATAAGTTATAAATGGTTAAAACAATAGGTCATCCATGTAGATGATAATGCATTTACCAATGTGGTTCATGAATGTATTGACCATGTCCCATTAAAATATGGTACTAAAATTGATCATGTTAAACAAAATCCTATTTTTTATTAATTTACCCCATTTGGTTATCAACATTATCTTTATTTTATTATTATGAATGACCATCAACTAATTATATCTTGAATAGCCATCTATAAATAACATCATGTGAGAGATATTTACTATTTATAGGATTTCATCTAATGAAGGCAATGAATATTTATCCTTCCATAATGTTTTGTTTGCATTTATGAAGTCCACATAAATTTGTACTTCTCCATTTTTATTATGAACTGGTTCCAAATTCACCATGCAAGTAGAGTACCTAACATGATATATGATCTTTGCAAAAAGTGGTTTTTGTACATCCTTGAAAAAAAAATCCAATAATAGATTAACTGACCTTTGTCTCAAGTGGAATGGTTTGACACTAGGTTTCAAATGAATAATGTGCATAAGGTTAGAGGTGTCAAGTACCTTCAAACATTCAAAGCTTCATGCAATAGTGTCACCAAAGTATTTCAAGGCTCAAACAATCATTTATTTTTCATCTTAGGTATAGGTGGTGCATAAAATAACATGTTTTGATTCACATCCATTTCCCACATTACAAACCTCATGGCATACCTTTGGTATGGGATGGTTTGTCTTTCTCATGATGATAGTACATGTTGAATATACTCTTTGATGATATAATACCTATTGGTATGTTATTATTTTTCAATTTGATGACCCCTTCTTTATCAAGCTTAAACTCATCTTCTGTATCATCATCAATGATATAGAACTCAAATATGTCAAATTCAATGATATGATGATCATCATTGAATACCTAGAAGTTTCTAACATTGTGTGGAATATAAGCAATAGAGACTGAATCCATTAAAAGTTTCCTCAATCTAGAATTATAAATGAGTTTTAGGGTAATTACAACCATTGTCAATGGATTTAGTATATAATTCTTCCTTTGAGGAAACATCTAGATGTTGAATTCATTGTAGTCTTCAATCAAGTTACATACTCTAATATGGTATCTATAAACATGTTTGTCATGAAAAATGTATTGTTCTATGATTTTATTGACCATAATTTATGAATTTCATGTTCTTCACCTTCATCCTTAGTGTGAACTATAGGCCATGCACCAATGCTTCATACTCATCCACATTTTTAGAGAATGCAAATTATAATCAGAGTGCTACCAAAAATGACCTCCCTCTTGTGTTGATAAGCTCTATCTAATCACCACAATCATTTGATTTGGAGGCATCCAACTTTATGGTCCATATGTGATCTTAAGATTTTTGTAATAGACTCTAAAAGGTGGGTGCTAGAATTAAATTAACTTCTTTATTATCTTATCCATCTTGGAACATCGACATAATTTCCTCTTTATCTATTAATGATATTATGGTCTGATCCTCATTAGTAGGTGTAGGTATTGAGCTCTTCAGAGTGGAAACATATGAAACATAAAATCCTTTTAACCCCTTATTCTAACATGGATTACATTCCTTTAACCCCTTATTCTAACATGGATTACATTCCTTGAGATTTTATTGTGTTTGATAGTGTAGGCCTTTTTATACTTTTAGTTTTATCTACACAGTTGTTAGTCAAATTTATTAAGTTTGCTAAGTTTATTAGGGGAAATATACTTAATATGTTTTCTAATTATAAGTTGAGTTTTTACCTTTTTATGACCCAATATCTCACTATATAGTGTCCATCCTTTGTAATTCTTTTCCAATCAATTAATGATTTTTTTAATGTATTTGATACAAAATTTGTTGTGGCAATCTTGTTCTCACCTAATTCTAGGTATTTCATGCAATATTGAATGTTTAATGATCTTGGAATAATATAAAATGGTATCAAAGATCTGATATGATGGCTATTTATCTTTTTGGAAAATCTTTAGTGAGATCTTTCTTTCATGAATCTTACATGATTTCTTGATTTTTAAGTTTTTCATAGCTTTGGTGGGATTTCGAGAAAATATATGCAAACTATATAGATAGAGCCCTAAATCACAAAATAGATAATTACATTAGATTTAAAAGATCTCAAAACCTTAGGATCGATTGTAAACATGACCTTATTTTTTGATAGTTGATTTTGGCCTTTTTGGAGGGGTTCGAGGCTTTTTTGGTGATTTTGCACAAATTCGTACAATTAGGTTCTCCAAAATAAAATATTTGTCTCAATTTTTTTTGTATTTTTGATATCCTTAGTGAGTATTTGTTATAATTTTAATACCTTTACCAATTGTGGATATTTTGGAATTGGTGAAAAATTTGTCCATACATATTAAATTAGTGTTTTAGGCCTATTTTACACATGTTATAAATTTTGAGGGATTTCATAGTACCCATTCACTAAATAATGACTTTAAATTACATATACAAACAATAAATTTGATGACTACTCGTGTAAGTTACAATTCTAACTAATATTTCTAGTATGGGAATTATGACTATGAGAAAATTTGACATCTCTAGCATCGAGCTTTCTGACTATGAGAGTAGTTAATATTCTTGGCATTACCATAACTTTGACCCATCTTGACATTACCATAATTTTTTTTGATCCCTATACTATCATAAATCCTATCATCTTTAGTACCTTTGGAAACATTTTTACCCTAGCACTTGTTGAAAGTATTCATAGCTCTTACAGTTGCATTTGGGCCCACTATCTTTGATGTAGGGAATTACATTGCCAAAACATGCCAAAATCCAAACATTATATAAAATCCAAAAAATATTGATAATTACAATATCATATTGCATCCCAAATGTTAAACTCTATTTTTGTAACTCTCAGTAACTTAGATAGTTACAAGGGACCTCAAAAACTCTAATAACAGTCTAGAGCATGTCAAATTTAATGGCATGAACTATGAAACTATTCATTTGGAAAATTGGTGAATTTTTAAATGGATGTCACTCCACCATAAATCACATCAATCAATATAGGAGGGGGGAGGGCACACAACTATTCCCTAGTTACTAGTAATATCAGAAATAAGTTATTGGTCACTTCCAACCTCAAAGTTCTTAACTTTTACTCCGAAGAACCTTAATTTTTTTTTGAGGAAATTTATTATTATTTTCTCAATATTTTTCTCTAAGGGACCTCAAATTTTTTGGGATGAATTTGATTCAAAAAAATTTCCACTACTATTTCTTCCTAATTTTTTCGTGTGAGGTCATGTTTTCAAACGACTATAACTTTTGATTAGTAACTTAGATTTGAGTGTTATCTTATTAGAAAGCAATTGCTTTTTCATGATATAAATAATGGTAACATTTTTGGGCCATATGGATCTACCTTTGTGACATTTTTTGGCATTATTATTTTATCTTATCATCCATCTATTTATTTAATACCTACGCACAAATTGTTCAAGACACATTCTCAATTATATAAAATGTTCTTGTTGGCATGCTTGTATTTGAAAATTTAGGGGGGTAATTTATGATAGTTCTGAAGGGATATCATGTGGTTATGTGTATTCATCAATTTATATTCTACACATTCTCATTTTTTGTATTTTCATTGATTCTTGCAATTAATGTTCATTTGGACATATTCTCAATTATTTATGATATCCTCTTTATGAGTATGCATTGTTATTATAACTATGGGTAATTTTAGTTATTTTGTGTTGTGTTGCACTTCTTTGGGTTATTATCTTATTCATGTTGACTTAACATTAGATATACTTGTATAATAAATTTGATTTTACACTAGCGGTTCTTTTTAGAAATAAAAACTATGCTTCTTGGTGTGCTTACATGGAACACTTGTTCACGAGAAAGGGAAAGAATCATATTCCATAATTGTATGTAAATATTCATAATCCCACTAATTAAAATAAGTAAATTAAGTGGGATAACACTTATGATAATGTTTTTCATACTTTACTACTACACATTTCATGTGATCTATATTACCATGTGTAGCTCACCATGTGCCCCAAGACCATTTAGAGAATCCTTAAATATTTTTTGGAGATATTACTGAGATTTATGTCACTTTTAATTACTTATTTCTATTGTCTCTTTGTAAATGATTTACTCTCTCCTCCTACTCTTTGTGATGACACATCCATGGTGGACAATGCTCTTCTTTATGTTAATCTACCACTATAGGATGATATTCTATTAGACCTTAATTGTCCCAATTTAATGTCTAATATCATTAATGTGCATGATCTTATTATTATATATCTATCATGGATTAGTACTTTATATGATTAAACTATTTCTAGTGAGAATAAACCTTGTGAAAGCATTGGTGACTCTTCTCTTCCTATGGATATTCAGTCTATAGATCCGTGTGATTAATCTACTATGCCTTATTCATCTTCAAGGTTTGTTAAGCTATGATTTCCACTTCACATGGGCATTCCTTCAATGAATGTTCCATTCAATTTTTCTTCATAATACTCATCTATACTTGATGACACTTCTGATCCTGAGCACATCTCTAATATTGATAACTCTTTTTATATCATATATGACTATAGTAGTTGTGGTGACCCACATATACCATCTCCTTGTAAAATTACATGTGTTGAGGAGTTATTTATTTTTCAGCTTACATTTCATCCAATTATGATATTACAAGGTGCAGGTATATTCATCTAAGACCCATAATACGTTGGGAAGTCTATTCTACATATACAAGGCATTCCATAGTCCATTTTATCATCAATTTTATTTACATAATCAACACATAGAGTAGTTGACTCATCTACACCTACTTATGATAGGTTCAATTTAGTGGCATTAAATTTATTTCTTTTACATGATCTTAGACATATGATTCACTTTTTTTAGGAACATAATCATAAATATCTATATTAATACCTCCTTAATATTCCACTATTAAATGGGTAAAATTATAGTATGGATTCTTGTTCTTCCTTTGGAAAAAAAAAAGAAACATTGTTCGATACATATGGAGCTTCTCTAGTATTTAGGTAGATAATATCCTTAAAATATATATATAATTATGTGATCTCTATTGTAGGTAGCTTTAGAATATTATATGGGGACTTGTTAGTTCTCTTATATATATGCCCTGCTTACTCTCACTTTTATATGCATTATCAGTTGTACCTGACATCCTTAGAGAATGCATATTTTCTCAATTTTATCTCTTTTGGGGAGGAGTTTTTTCATAATGTTTTCTTTGTTTCTCAACTTTATGAGATTTTAATTATACTTGGGTGCCCCATTATGCCTCATTGATATTTTTATCACTTTTAGGGAGGATCTTTGTCGTACAGGTTTTCTCATTTTATCCACATTATGGGGGTTGAATAATCCTTGACTACTCAAAATGTTCTTATGTGAGGGTATTTTTAAGTGAGTGGTGGAGCATTCCATAACGTTATAAATGTTCCCTCACTTCCAACTAATCTCATATCAATTTATCTAATCATTCACCTTGGTCTAGGAATGTGGGTTGAATTCACTCAAGATTTAGTGTATGTTAGAGAGCTACATAATGATAATATATTGGCATTAGGAATGGTCAAACATCAAAATTGACTATATAAATTCTCACACCTTTTTACTAACTCTAATTTAGATTATTCTTCTTCATACTCATCTAAACTTAATGATATCTTTGATCTTGAGCACACCTTTAATATTGATGACCCTTCTTTCAACACATATGACTACAACAATGATTGTGACACATATCCACCATCTCCTTATAACATTATATATTTTGAGGAGTTATTTCATGATAAACCTCTCTCTAGTCCACATTATACATTATAAGGAATAAATTACTGATCTAGGACACATCACATAATGGGTAGTATATCCCATAGTTCCAAGGCATTTAGTAGTTGTTTGTTTCCTCTTCTCCCATTGTAACATAATTGCATAAAATAACTGGTCTTAATACTTTTCATGAGGATGATATTTAATTTTATAGGAGTCTAACCTTGGTTGAATATCTATTAGGCACTTTCTAGACACATTCACTATTACAAGGTTATCCACTCTTCACTACATCTAATTCTGATTCATAGTCACTCCCAATAACTCCATTGCAAGATAGTAGATGGATATATGTAGTTATAGACACTAGTGGGGATTTTTATCCTCCTTATCTTATTTTATCTCTTTTAGGGGAGGATTTTTGTCCAATAGGGTTTCTCTTTTTCTCTACTTATTAGAGTTGGATTATACTTGGGTACCTCATCCGGCCTTGTTATCATGACCAAATTCTTATACCCACCTAAGCTACACTTTAGTGGGGGTGTTAGTGTAGGATTTTTTCCTCTCTATAGTTTATTTAAATAGTTGTCAGGTATCTTTCTTAGGTTTATTAAGGTCATTAGGGGAAATGCACTTAATGTTTTTTCTAATTTTGAGTTGATTTTTTACCTTTTTGGTGACCTAAACTCTCATTATATACTGTACATCTTTTGTACTTTTTGGCTAATCAGTTAATGAAGATTTGTATGAATTTTATGAAAAAAAAATCTAGTAATTTTAATCTTACCTAATTATAAGGTTTTAATGCAATCTTAGACATTCAAATATCTTAGAATAATTTGGTAGTGTTAAGGTAAGCCCATGCAGTAAAATTTATTCAAGTGCATAGAGGATATATTCCTTATCCAACGAATCCAATTCTTAAAATTTAGGTCCTTCATGTAAAATAAAAATGTTAACGGATAATATCCCATAATATTTTAATATTTTTATCATGTGTATAGACCACTAGTTTAGACTCTTAATGCATGATCTCATTGGTATTATTTTATTATGTTATCATTGGAGCCTTCTTTACCTCTCTCTCAATACTAATATGACTGGGCATGCATATCCATGGAAGCCACATATTTGATAAATTTGTGGATATAAACCCATTGGTTTCCTAGACCAATCTCAGTAAAGAATCATCCCATATGTCTTAATTATATCTACCACTTGGATGTCAATGAGCTAATACACCCTAAGATCAAAGTTAGATACATATGAATATGGTTGAACTTTCCAACCACCTTGACCTCTAACTTGTCAAACTAAATCACAATTATATTTTATTTGGAAAGTACCAGCTCCATTTGTTGGAAAATGTCCTGAGGAATAACATTCATCAAAGCACCTAAATCCACTAAATAATTGTGTAAGTTTTTTACAAAAATTCTAATTCTTAGTAGAAAAGGAGTTTTAGTTTCCTCCTTACAAACAACAACAAGAACATAAATTATGTCAATTTTATTTCATTTGAGGATTAGATAATTGTTTTAGTAATAAGTCATTTTGGTTATATATTTTAAGAAAATCAAATATTATTATGTTGGCTTTAGTTCTCTTTAGGTCCTCAATAATTTTATATCTCATTTTGTTTTACTCTAGTGGTTTATCAACTTAGGGAGTTAAAAAATTGTTCCTAAAATGATATGAGGTAGTATTTCCTTTGGAGGGATGGATTTTACTGGATTTATTGTTAGGTGGAACATGGAGGTTGTTCAAAGGAGTAGAGGTAGCCTAAAGACTATAATTTACTCCTCAACTAATAATTTTTCTCTCTTTATAACTATTTTAAAGGATGGACCTCATCTAAGTTCTCTTTAGGCTTATTATCAGTTTCAAAAGGTAACTCATAAGTCTCTAAAACCATGATAGTGCTTAAATAGTCTCCACTTTAGCATGGTCTACTATTGTCTAGTAGAGGAAATATCTAAAGGTTGTCCATATCCTTTGGTAATATGTTTAATACCAATGTGAACTTAGCACAGTTTGTCTCAGCATGCTCGGTTCTATAAGGATAGGTATATGATGTTGACTAAGTTTGAGGCATTATTGTTATTTTTTTTGGTGTTGTCAAGAGGAATATAAAAATCTATATTATTAGGCCTATTATTCCACTACTTATTAGTCCTTAGAAACTTACAATTTCTTTTCTAATGTGGGTTATTTAAAGTTTGGTTAGCATTTTGAGGTGCCTACATATACAAATTGACCATATATGATACAATAAATGGGGATAAGTCATCATAGCCATCAATGCCTAGTTTCGAATCTAGTTGGTCACTTGTTCTTGTTAGATTTGGTCTTCAAAATCCCATTTTAGTTCAAATCTTTCTCTATCATGGTGAGGTCTTACAAATCTCTTTTACTTATGTAATTATGTCTTGTTATCCTAAAAAAAATTATTTATATCATTAGTCTCTTTTAAATGGATAACAACTCATTACTTCTCTTATACTGGTCATTCCTTTCAAGAATTTCTCTCATTTATTTCACTACCTTTTACTAGATACCCAACCTTTAGGTGCATAGCATCAATTATTGATATGTGTATCAAGAACTAAATTTTTTATTATAGATGGTCTTATTTTATATCTTATTACTTTTATTAGTCCCCATAAAGGTTTCATTCATATTTTTCGTCTCCATTTTATACTTCAAGGTCTTAATGCCTTAACAAGGCTTGCAACCCTTTTCTTAACGTATTTCCTTTGTTTAATCAAAAATCACATTTTTTAAATATATAAAACCACTTTGAAGCACCCTATATCTTTTTTCAACTAATTAATAAGTTTTAGGATCTTACTCAATTTTTAACACCACTTTCGAGCCTCATCTACTCTCTAACTAGCCCTTTATATGCCTAATTAGGCCTTGTTGTAAGATAGTCTCCCAAAATCCATACTATATAGATTATAAAAAATTGAAAAAATTTACATCAATTAAAACAAAAAAAATTATTAAATATAAAAAAATTATCTTTATTTAAATAGTTAAATCTCTCTAGAATCCCTAAACCCTAGTTCTAGGGTTTCCAATAGGCTCCTAGGTCTGAGAGACAAAACAAATCATTATCTTGAGTTATACAATGTTTTAAATGACCAAAAAAAATATTTAAGTCATTTTTTAGGTATCATACATTAATAAATATATTATATCCCATTTATTTCTTCATTTCATGCTTAAAACAAAGACACTCAATCAACCTATATATTCCATGGACTGTATAATGTCCCTCTATTTTATATCTTCTCCCAATCCATCCAAAATTCATCTGGTCTCTTGACCATGGTTATTACACAATATTAATCATTAAATATCACCTTAACTTATATTCATTCATCTATATTTGGTCAATTACACTTGTAGGGTCTATTGACTAAGCAAATAGGGGTATTACTTGTATAGAAGTAAGGTCTATGTGTTAGATTGTAGTTATCCAATGTACCTACCCTACCATAATATATTTGTGTTGTTTTATGTTATATTATTACAAGATTAAATATCCTTCCATTTATAATTATTCAACACTTTTTCCTTATTTCCTTGTCCATGCAGACAAGGGTATCATTATGCATAATTATGTCTTGTTGACCATCTAGGTTATCTTCCAAAGGTATTTATACCTAATAGAGATATTAAAATCACTTAAATTTATTTATTATATATAATTATTCATTAATCCAACATAACTTTTCATTTCCATGTTTTTTATTTTTTCCTTAATACCCTACAGACACAGTGTGGGCCGTGTGCACAAGGTTTCCTTCTTAAGGTTGTATATTGTCATTTTGATCACTATTTGAACTTCAAGACATAATTACTAGATTAAAAACATATTTATTTTGGAGTCACATAACTTAAAAAACATCAAAATTATAATATTTACATAAGAATCATTACATAATTACTAACTTACCTCACTTGAGAGGTTTTATGCAAGAAACAAGATATGTAGGCAGAATTAACACAATCTTTGCCTACTTCCACATGATGTATTTTGTCCAAGTATATTAATGTGCCTATAAAACTCAAATTATTCCCATTAATAATTTATTGAGAAAAAATATCATTAACATTAATTAAATTACTGAACTATCCATTCTTTTGACTATGATACACAATATATATCTAACCTACAAGTATTCACATAGAGATACAAAAATAGACATACTGGCTCATGTTATTAGAATGAATAACAATGAAACATTATCACTTTACAAATAATAAATATAATACAAAAAATAACTCTTATTATTCATTTATTCCATTAATGGCTATTACAAAATAGCCCATACAAAACTTGTTCATCTTCCTCAAGAGGGTTTCCTATCTTTCTTCTTTTTTTGACACTCTTATCCTTCTCCATATTCTTGGAGAAATTATATCCTATCTCTCCCTTTTATAAACCCCTATAAAACTCATGTTCCATTATATTTTTACACCAAATTTATCATTTGTTAATAAAGTAGTTACAAAACTACTTCCTAACTTATCAACCTAATGCATGGGTAAGGGTGGCCAACCAAAACATGACTTTTTCCTTATGATCATGAATAAATATGAGTTAAATCACTTTTTAAAGTTTCATTTTCCCTTAACATTAATATTACCTATTGACTACCTTTTTACCTTGCTTGGGTCATTCTTGGCCTATGACAACATTTGAAAATTCAAATTATGATTTTGGAGGGAAAATCTCCAATTCAAATTCTAAGCCATCTCATGTCTTCCTAATACCTTTAGGACCTTAATTAGACATATTAACATGTTATTGAACCTATAACACTAGTAATTTTATTGATGTTCCTACATCAATATCCTTTGCTAATTTCTAAAATGTCTATTACATATTAGAAACCTCAAAGTTCATAATGGCATTTTAGTTACTTCCTTCTTGGGTTAGTGGGTTAGCCACTAGTGATTTAGTGGTTAGAAACATAGGGATATTTTATTTATGATTGTTAAGAGTAAAATGTTACTCTAAATAGTTATTATAATAGTATTATATGCAATAGGGATAAGTTGTTGGCTTATAGGCTATGACAACACATGGTTAGGGGGCACATAGAGCTGATAATACATATTTAGGTTTTGAATTGAATACATGGCTCCATATATTGGCTTCATAAAATGGGTGTTATTCATAATATCTTGGTTAATAATTATAATTTGATTATAAGCACCAAAATAGCCCAATGAAGGCAATGGAACAAATACATAGCCTTAGGGCACCATATATTGCTTAGTTTTGAAAAATTCATTTTTAGCTAAGGACAATAATATTGGTGCTACCAAATTTATTCTAATAAATATGTATGTTATTAAGTTTATAGACCTCATATATGTATGTATGAAAACCACTTCTATCTATGTGTATGGGTCTTTCAACCTCTAATACATATTAGGATACATACATTAGAAACAATCATTGGATCATTTGGTTATATATCAGAAGCATCAAAGTGATGATACAAGATAGTTAGAGCAATGGAAAGCCTAAATTTATTGACAAACATTATTTCTAGGTCATTCCAAGAGGTAATAAATCCATTTGGAAATCATAGGTACCACACATATGCAACATCTATTAATAAGTAAGGGAACAAGAAGAAATACACATCCTCGTGTTTGAATTGAGTCTTGATAAGGTCATATTTGAATTATTAAATATGTTATTTAGTAGTTTGAATCCTATTAGGTATTTATTATGGGCATAATTTGTAGGGATTCTATGGAAAGTCATAGGCTTGCCTTAGTAAGTTTATAAGTCACCTAAATCCACCAATATAAATAGGTTTAGACACCGTTGGCAGGTTCTGTGGTGGATCAAAATGGTTAATGAAAGGAGAAATAGTAGTATGTAAGCTACTAGATTAGTAATATTTTTTAGTCTTGGATTTTCCTTTGTTAGTTTTATATATTGAATGTTATGTGAGATTTAATAGTTCAAAGTCACCATAAATAGAATTTTAACTCATATTTATTCTCATATTTTAAAATTTTAAACCTCAAACATTAGTCTAAGCAAAGTTTTTAAAGTGTGTCAAGCCATCCTAGAGCCAAAATTATTGATGTGTATTTTAGCACAAACCAACATGTAGGCTAGGTGAGGAATCACCTAACCAATCCTAAAAATATGTTATAATAACCTCACTAAGGTCTTTTTATACCAAGTATTGACATACTAATTTCACTTAGTTGGCCCTTACGGTCTATTCCTTATCAAGGGCCCCTTACTGTCTAACACTCTTAATAAGGAAGCATAAACTAAAAGGGTTTATTTATTTGGATTATACAAGAATCCCAAAAATAGATATCATTCATAATTTATTCATCTTAATTCAATAATGAATCCATAATGACAAGTAAAACAAATATCATGCACTCTAGATAAAACTTTAACAATTAATTGTGAATAAAGTTACATCAAAAAATAATCTAACAATGGTTATAAAAGATGAAAAGAAAGAGAGGGTGGGAGGAAAGGGAATATGAACCTTATCTATAAAAAAAATTATTGTTTTGTTAAGTGGAAGAATATTTTCATAAAACCAAAATTCTCTTAGCTAATGAATCACATACAAAAATTAGATGTTGTAAGAGTCTAATGGAAATTATTAGTTACACTGAGGAGAGAAATATGGTCACCATATACATGTATAGACTAAGAATATATAAGGATGTATATTTTAAATTTAATAAATTATTCATGAGGCATATATAGGATCCATCTTATACTTGGAGTCAATACATGATACCAAACCAAGAAAACTATCGAGAAAGTAGAAAATTACATAAAGAGGAAAATATCTCTAATCCCCTATCTAGCTATTATAACCTATTAATTGATCAATGAGACAACCCTTATTCAATCAAACATTTGCTATTTTATAGGAAACACAATCCTGTGAGATCACTAATTAGTCCACTAATAAGTGGTTACAGGGATTCAATAGGTCCAAGCCACTAGAGATTGAATTCAAATAATAACTTGATCGATATCAATATCATTAATATCAAAATCCATGATGAATTAAATTTTAATTTTAATTTTGGTCAATCAAACGTGCTTGAAACTATCTCAAGATGAACAAGCAATCATGCATTTATGTAAAATTATCCATAATTAGATTTTAACTATGATTTGGGCATCTGTACATTAATTAAATCTCTTGGGACATCTACCCAACCACATTCTACATAATTATGATCATGCCTAACTAAGGCAATGTTTTGTATTTTACAATATTTTCTACTTAATCCCAACATGTACTCTAAGTATTGGTTGTTGATGTGGCTTTTATGCACACCACATAAGGATAAATGAGGTAGCCTCTAATGTTTTGGTATCTTTATGTAATGAGTTTCCACTTTCGGTCACGAGTTGTAGGTATGTAGTTAAAACAACTAGGTGATGGAATAACAAGTTGAGCCTACATTTTATTTAACAAGGTTTGTGGATGGTTGGGTTAAATGTAATAGAAAATCAAACACTAAGTGAGTTGGATGGATGGATAATTACTCTATGGTGGTTATATTTCAAATTAAATCATAAGGGGAAAGAAGGGTAAAGAAAAAAAAGGATCAATGTTATTGGAAGGTCACTTATAAGACTATTTCTTTGGTGGACAAGTATCTTAAAGACTGATGTTTGACTTTTTTTAGCTATTTCAAATTCATAAAAAACATAGTTAGTAGTCTGGGAAAACAAGTATAGGAAACTTGTTTATCTCAATTGAAGTTTGATCTCCTTAGGGTCATTGTTACACATCCCTATCTAAGAGGTTACAAATTAGACTATAAATTTGTCCAGAGTAGAGATAACACACTTATATATGACTATACAAAAGTAAATACTCCTATACACCTTAGATTATCAACTGAATTTATATTAAATGATTAAAAAAATGAAATTTACCAACCCTTAATTGTTTTTGCACATCTAAGAACAATATTCATCAATAAAAATAATTAGATTCATCCATAGCATTAACACAATTTAGAATTCTTGATTTGATATCGACAAAGAAAATTATTTTTAGTAATGTATAAAGGGAAGAAGAAATAATAAACATAACTTCATGACAAATAATCAAATGATTTATTCTTATTTATTAATCAAAAACTTCAACCCTTTGAAAATATGGTTTTACATGTATTTAAAGGAATTGGGGAAAGGGTTGTCTCATCCTACAGGTATATTAAAACTTTTTATTGTATCATAATGACTACACCATAAGTTTTAGTTCGATACAAAACTACATATTAGAGCTTATAGATTACCCCAGACATGCAATATGTGCATGATGGAAAAATAATTTATTTAATCATAACATGGACATATCAAGATTTAACTAAACATGAATAATCACTACATGAAAAATTATACAAAAAAATACTTTGACTAAGGTTGACTTGGCTCCTACTTGACATTTTTAAAGGTTGTTGTTTGAACTAATGTTATAACTATAGCTAAGCTGGTGACTTGAGTTGAAATTTTTATTACATTAGGTAAAATAACTAGAGTTTAAACCCAAGATAAACTCTTAACTAGAGTTATAATTGTAGCTAAACTGAGAGGCAAAGTTGATGCACTTCTTGAGTTGGGAGGGACTAAAGTTGATGACAATGTTATAGATAGGACATTAGGTGGAATCTGATCTAAGGAACTAGTAGGTGGTGTTGAGGATGCTTTCTTATTGGCCTCTAACTATTGATAATGTTTGTATCCTTTGGCATGTTGCACCTAGATTAAGCTCATATCAAGGAGAGGAGATCTAGTTACCCTATCTACCGATTCTACTAACCTTATAAGCACTATTTAGGTATATCAAAATCCTACCCAAAAGACCTTCCACTTTAGTTTCCTTCTTCCTCAATTAACTCACCTTAAATTGAACATGCTTTATAATTTATACTTATAAACTTTGCTTGAAATTATCTGAAACTTGTTGTATGATTTGATCAAAAATATCCTAGGTAACCATCTTCATAGTACTATACCCTACTCATGTCAATTCTAGATCATCATAAATTTGTACTATATGATTTTCTTGTTCTGTTATCTTATAAACTAGAGAATCATTAGTACTTATCTAATCCCAAGCCTCTTGATTTCTTATGATATCTAGATTCAATGCATTGGATGCCTCCTAAGGAGTCATCAAATTTAAATGGTTGAATGCTTTATTAGGTATATACAAAACTAATAAATTTAATATTTACTCATCTTATTTAATAATTGTATACAAATTTGTTATTTTAGTTACATGTGAAGCCAATTGTACTCTAAAGGAATGAATGGTATACAAAATTTCAAACAGTTTTTGATGCAACACTTCGTACATCTTAAAATATGTTATAGCGAACACTAATTACCTATTTTTATTCTCTAAGAGTCTATATATCTTCTTCTAATTCTTTTCTAGACTATTTCATTCCCTCATGAATGGCCAGTAATGCTTCAGTCTGGGTCTCCATGTAGGACTTAAGGTCCTTAGTGTAGGGGGCCTTACCCTTTTTTCTATTGTATATTTTCTAAATAGATTAAACTTATTCTATTTTTTCCATATTTAGGCCTCTTCCACTACTATCTTATATCTTCCTCTTCCTTACCCTTTTCATGGAGGTTGTTGCTTTGTCAAAGAGTGAGATCATAGTGGGTACCTCGGTGATCTTATAATTTTGGCCTCTTAGAAGTTGATTCTCCTAACTTATTGTCTTAACCTAGAAGAGTTAGTTTTGATGGAACCAATGGTTCAGATTTTATTTTTGTATCTTTTTGAGGCTTAAGCTTAGGCTTAGTGGCTAACTTAGTCATTTAGGTCCAAATTATCTTTGACTAGTCTACATTCTCTAAATGTGGAATGAGATGCACAATGTAGACAATTTTATTATTGGTCTGTCTATTTTTTTCCATAAATATTATGGTTTGTACTAATTGTAATGAAGTCAAGGGTGAACTAAACTAAGTATAAGGATTTCCACTTAGGTGATGGGTTGGCTAGTGGTTATGGAAGTGGAAGTGGAGACCAAAATATTAGTGGTTATAGCATTGGTTGACATAGTGGTTGGAATTAAAAAAAAGGCTAGTATGTAATGTTGACATAGGAGTAAAAGTAGATAAAATTGGCAATGGCATAAAATAAAAAACTGCTAATGACATAAGAGGGAAAGGCCGAGAGGAGTAGTGAATAGAGAACCCTTACCTGATTGGTCACCACTAAGGGGTACATTTACTTTCAATTCCTTTAATATTAGTACTTTGGATTATTGTAACTCTTGATACTTGACTTAATGGATTAAACCACCTTTAATTCAAGGTTGTGCATGTTTACTTGTTACCTCTATGGATGGATTTTATGGCCTCTCTACCATAGTTTCTCTTTGATAACAAATTGTTGTCCTCTCATCCTAAGGAATAGTCAATTTTTTTATAGGAGAGATAAGATTCTTGATTAAGGTTATGGTTTTCAAATCTTCTATAGTAGGTTCCATGTCTTCCTCATTGGTATAGTCTAGGCAAATGATCTTCACTTCTTCCGCAATAGTTTTGTCCTTCTCTTACACTATCTATTTTGTTAGTTCTTGTTTGACCTTCCTCAATTCAACAATAGATGTTTGAACTTCAAGAGTTTGTTCTTATTCTTGATGAGGAGTAGCTAATGTCTTCCTTACCACTTTATCTTAATCTATATATCTAGTAGTTGATGTCTCCCTTACCACTTTATCTTGCTCTTATTGAGTTGTCATCATAATAGGTGGATGTTGGGGGTCTTTAATTTGTTTAGCTAGCTATTGGAAAATTATACCACTCAAAAAATTAGATGATCTCCATCCCCCTAGTGATTAGATTCTAAATTTTTCTTGACCAAGTGTAAGGAAGGGATCTTCATGGATTATCCTCAATAAGTCATCACTCAGACTAGCAAACTCATCCCTTTCCTTTAATTATTCATCATATTTTGCATTAAGAAACAAGAATTCATGATTAAAAGGTTCATGCTTATAAGGGATCCCTAAATTATGAATATTTTTCTACACTCTCTCATAAAGGTCCTAATCCTTGTGTGATAGAATATCCAAAGCATGAGCCTTCCTTGATTTAGCATCCTCTTTGAAATGTCTTATGTATGTACATTACATCCTCCCAATAGTGATATGGTTTCATTTGAAAGTGCTATTCTTACTCTTTGTCAATTCCTCATATAAACCATTCCATATTTTTAAATAAATATCTTGCTCAAAAACTTTAACCTGAGACAAATTTTTTGAGTTGAAGAGGGTATATCTTATGTCCAACCATGATAATTGTATAATCTAGGTATAGCCAATAATCACTCAAATTCCTGAGCATATTGGTGATGTTATTGGATACCCTAGCTAGATGTTGGTCATGAATTTAAATATAAACTTAAGGACATAATTCCTCTATAATTTAGCAATGTTACTCATGTATGCATAAATGTGAACAAAACAATATAAGTCACATATTTTATTATTGATATAATCAAGGTTACGATTCCACAAAGTCCCATTATGTCTATAAATAATACCCATGATTAGACCCAAAATAAATGACATCATGTATAAGTTCCAACCTTGGGGCCTCTTATCTTTATATAAAATCTATTCTTATAGGTGAGTATTGATAACCTCCAACAATGCATAAGTGGACTCTGAAGTGAAGATAAGGTCAAGTAGGGGGGGCCATTCTAAATGTGGTAAATGGATGCTTGGGTGTACAAAGAGTTGATTTAAAAATTACATGCCAATATCAATTCCCATCCTTAACTAAGTGATAAGGATAGGGTTCTTGGTAATTTCATTTATTGTGAAAGTCTTCCATAGGAGAAGGCATTTCCTTACTACTTGTTTGAAATTACTATTTTTCCTCTGAGTAACCTCACTTTTTAGATCAAATATAGTGTGTAAAATGGGAAATCATAAATACCTCATGAACATATCACCCAATATGTATGCAACAACTATTTTTTTATTGACATAGTGTAGATAACCACTATCTTTCATTCTCAGTTTGAATAATAAGTCTTGTATCAAGTTGATGCATGCCATGACTTAATGAATGGCCACTACATAGTGGAGTGCATGGAATTTGAATGGAGGAAAGTTAGTTGCAACTTGTTTTTCCTCTATGGATATGCCTTCCTTACATGTAAATGAATTTATTTTCTCTATAACCTCTTAGAGATTTGAATGATTGGCATGGAAACTATCAAACACTGTTCCATCAAAAACTATGTCTAGGTATTCTTTAGAGTCCTTAGTGGAGAACATATATGGTGGGGGATATCCTTTGTATGATTTAGATGAATACACCATTATTTTTGGTCAATTTTATTATAATTCAAGATCTTAAAAATGGTGGTCTAAAACTCTATTGTAAAAATTGTAAGTTTTTAAGATGTATCTAGGGCTTTTGAAATAATAGAAGGTGATGTGCACTTGAGATCTTGAAAATGGGGTGAGGTGAACTTGGTTAGGGTATCTATGGTATATATATATATATATATATATATATATATATATATATATATATATATATATATATATATATATATATATATATATATATATATATATATATATATATATATATATATATATATAATTTATTCCACTTTGTGCACCATTAATTATCAATATCTATGAAATCATCACATTTACCTAGACCTATTGGTCATGCCACATAGGATGCTTAGTCATTTGGGGGTGACACAATGTTACTTATTCTTTTGAAACTTGTAACTATATGTTTTAGTCATGGGTTGACCTTTCCATTCATTCCAAATGAAATGATATGTTTAGCCTAGGATTTTGAGCAAAAAACCCCAAAGAGAATAATGCTATTCAAACATATTTATTTGTGAATATTCATACAAAAGTCACTGAATGGAAATTTACCAATTGAAACATTCCAAATGAAAGTCCTAGAAGAAATAGTTCCCAAAACCCAAGTGTTCTTCATGGAGACTATCTTTTGGTAAGATGTTCCTTAGATAAAGTTCTTGACCGAAACATTTTAAATGAAAGTTTCTAAAGTAAAGTTCTTGAAAAATAAAACCTTTCAAAGACAAAAGTTTATAAATTATATTTGCCTCAGAAGAAGTGATGAACAAAATGATCTGAATAAGAGTTGCTAACTAAAAATATGCCCACTATAATAAAATTCAAAATAAAGTTCCCCACTGAAAAGTTTCAAACTAAATTGTTTTTGACTGGAAATTTATTGAAGACTAAAGTTTACAACATGTCAAATAAAATAATTTAACTAAGTAACCCTAAATAAATAAACCCAGATAAGCAATCTAAAATACCGGTCATACTTAGCAAACTCAAAATTTCCATTAATAGATTAGTTTCAATAAGTCCTTATAATGGAAAATAAGTGCACAAATAATGATTCAATGTAAAAAACATTATATATATATATATATATATATATATATATAATAAAATGAACTAAACACATACACATATCACAAATAATAAAAAATGTCCTCTAAAAATAAAAATGGGGTCCAAACTTTTCAATGGAAATCCAAGGAGGGGTGTGTTGAATACAACAAATGGTGACTCACAGGGGTGAATACTCCTATGTTTTCAAGAGCCTAGAATGTCTAGTTTCATAATCCCAATATCCACTATGAATCATACTAAAATAAATGAGTAAATCAAAAACATAAAAGAGACTCTTAATAATTCCTTGAAACATACTAACTTCACTCATACCTTAGATGTATGTGTGGTAAAGTGATATTAGTTATTCCTCATCAAATTGTTTAAGGTAGAGACATGGGGTGATTTTTTAGTTTCATTTTGATTATGCATTATTTCATATAAATTTAAGGATCTCGAGGATTTCTCTACTTCCATCTAGGCATCCATAGCCTTGATAGATATACCTTTGATCACCTTTTCTCTCTTCTACCATACTTTCTCATGATGTGTGATACATTGATATTATTTCATCATGTAGGATTTTAATTCTCTTTGAATTTATTTTGGAATTATTTATTATGCCTTTTATTTTATTTTATTTTTTCTTTTTTACTTTTTGAATGAAGGAGGGAAGAAAGTGACCACCATGAGCTAGTCTTAGTAAAATTTGGTTGGTAAAAATGTCCCTACCAACTTTACCCAAGTAAATTGTTGATACCTCAAACAAGTATTAGTATTTAATGTGCATCTGACCCAAGGAGATAAGGATATATTTCAAAATTTTCATATAACTATAGAAGAAACTTTTACATACCTAATAGAATCATCAACATTGAAATATAGTCATGGCTAACTCTCTCATTGCTTACCTAGATTAAGAATTCTAAACTACAAGATGTAACACATACTAATTCGAGTTAGATTCAAAAAATAAAATTTATTGTTTAATTATACTAGGAATTATTAATTATATTTACATGACATCAAAGGAAACCTATTCTATAAAGTGGCAAACAACCTAAAACTAAACAATATACTAAGCAAAGCAAACTAAAAAAGAAAAAATGGCTAATCTAGAAAGCATGAACTATACTAAGATAAATAGTTGACTTAAGGTGAGAAAATAACTAATAAATCAAGTCTAACCTACTCCTACCTCTATCAAAGCATTCATTATTACTCAGAGACCTCTCTGCATGGAAAAGCTATGAAGTAATCCTTCAAAAACAATCCATTGATCAACTATGTTAATTTATTACCTTGAAGGTCCTTCAAATATAAAGCATTGTTACCTAAGATATTATATATTTGATAAGGCCTTATCTATAATAGAGTGAACTTGTCATGCATTTCCTTTCTTTTCATCGGCTTTATCCCATAGAAGCACTAGGTCAAAAATCCTAAATGTTTTAGATTTTGCTTTCTTATTAAACCATATTTTAATTATCTTGATGTCTACTAAAGTTTTATAATGTTTCATTCCTTGAATCTTCCATTTCAATGATATCCAATAATTTAGACACTATCTTCTTTCTAGTCTCCATATATTCCTATATAAATTGATATGTTGGTAGATTCAACATGATTGGGGACACTAGTTATTTCCATAAACTAGTAGATATGGGGAGGCCTTAATGGTATACTTATACTGAGTTTGATCTATAGAACACCTATTTCATTGGTTTTTTTATAATGGGTTAGCATTTCAATCAGTTTAATTTATAGAATGGGCCCATGATATTCATATCACATTCAAATCACCCTCCATTCACTACCTAAAAGTGCATGGATTAGATAAATCGACCAACAAGAACCTCATTGATGCTACCGATAAGTCTAATGTAGATAATCCTATAGAGTGTCATTTGTTTCTAAAATACATATGTATTTTAGAAATAAATGACACTATATGGTATTATCTACATTAGACTTATTCATAGCATCAATGAGGTTCTATTTGGTTGATTTATCTAATCCATGCACTTGTAGGTAGTGAATAGAGGATGATTTGATTGTGATATGATTATCATGGGCCCATTCTATAAATTTAGCTAATTGAAATGTTGACCCATTATAAAAAACCAATGAAATAGGTGTTCTAAATGTGGTTGTGATATGTTATTCAAGGATTTATCACATATTAATCTCTTAAACTCTTGGTGGCAACTACTTCAGTCCATCTAGTGAAATAATCTATAATAATGAGCACAACCTTGTACCTAGCTAAAGAATTCAAGTTTATGAAATGAATGAAATCAAGTTCTAAATGTTTTAACCTTAATAAATGGTTGTAGTGTTATTGATGTATGAACCTCTCTTTTTTCCATGACAGAGCATTTGTGGCATGTCCTTAGATGGAAGTGAGCATCCTTAAAAAAATTTAACCAATAACAAGCCATTTTGAGTATTTTATGGGCCATGGTATTGCTAAATGAATGGTCACTACCAATTTTTTAATGCATATATTTTATAATATCCTAAGCTTATTCTCATGAAACACATCTTAAACAGATGCCTTCATATTTATTCCTATAAATAATTCTCTTTCTAATCATATAATGAGTAGCTTTGAGCCTCAAAGCTTTATTTAATCTCTCTTGAGTTCTTGGGAGCATGTTACAGTGAGTAAGAATTGAATAATACCACCATACCAATATACTTATGAAACCTATGTTTGTCACTTATTTGATTCAGGCATCAACTAAATAATACCTTATCCTCTTATGATCTTATAAATTTTAATCTTGATATCAAACTCTACTAATTTCACTAGCCATTTGCCTCTACACTCTCTCAACTCATTATGTCTTGACATAATATTGACAATAAGATATGGTACAATAGTGATGGCTTTATTTTGGAGGATGTAGTGCCTAAGCTTCTTAACTTCTTTGATAAGGGCAAAGATTTTCTTGTCAAGTTGGTGCTCATAAAAGTGATAGGGTGTCCACTTTCTTCCCTCTTCTACTTAAGTATGATAGCAATGGTATGCTTTGAATTTAATGAGTATAGGAAAAATTCTAGTTAAATCTAGTCTTACCAGCACTAGGGCCTCCTAAATATCCTTATTTATGTCTTTCAAAGAGTTATTGGATTTGGGTGTCCATTCCACTTTATCATCCTATTTGAGTATTGCATTTAGGGGCTTGACAATCTCTACAAATCTTGATATGAATTTTCTCACAAAATTAATCTTCCCAAAGGACTTGAGCTACTTTTTGCTCTTTAGGGACATTATTTTTTAAATCCCCTAGACTCTATCTAAGTAAATGGTAATACCATCTTTGGTTATAGTGTGTATTAATAGCTTGTATTTAGTAATTGCAAATATACTATTATTAGGGTTCAATAAAATACCAAATTATTTGTACCTTTCAAAAATGGACTGTAGATGGTCAATTTGATCAACTTTATTTTTAGATAAAATAGTGAAATAATCCATGTATATAAATATACATTTCCTATTTGTCTATAGAATCCATGATTTATTTCTCTTTAAAAATTAGCTCTAGTGTTGATCATCCTAAATCAAATTTACTTTCATGCATGTGTTCTCCATTTTGTTGTAAATGTAATTTTCATCCTATCTTCTAACTCTACCAGTACTTGATTATATCTTTAAAAACCTTATAATAAATACATCATTTTAGAACCACTCATAGTTTGCATCACCTCATCTAATGAGAGCATGTGATAGTTATTTTTATTAGAAGCTTTATTAAGGTTCATTAAGTCGATGCATAGTTTAATTTTTTGATCTTTTTTCTGATTAGAGATAGATTAGCCACCCAATTTGAATGCCGAATACGAAAGACTATCCAGGCACTCAGTAGATTCTCTACTTCTTTCTATATCAATATTTCTAGGATATGATTAACTGACATTTTCCTCTACCTAAATGTTTTATGATTAGTCTTGAGCAGAATTTTTTGGGTGATGACATTAGGATTGATTATTCTTATGTCATCATAGGTACATGGAAATACCTATTTATACCTAATAATCAATTATTTAACTTTTTTCCTTTCATTTTGACTGTAGCTTAAGATGATATTAGCAAGGTGTACATTCTTTTCATGACCCACTTTTTTGAGCTAAAAACATATTCATTAACCTTAAGTTATATTTGTAACTATGTTTGAGGGTCTATATCAAAGGCTCTCTAAAAGGTAAACATCCCCAATGGGAGACAATTTTATTTTAGTTATATGTCATCCTTCACTCAATTATTTATGGCACCTATGGATTATCTCATCATCATCAATTATCTGAGACTTAAAATATTTTGAAGTTATCATAAACTAGATGATTTGTTGGTCATCATTAAATACTTGAAAATTTTCAACATTATCTAGTATTGATGGATAAGTTACCAATTCAATGGAGAATTTATACACTTTTTACTCCTATATGGGTGCCAAATTTTTTTCTAAAGTGTCTAATGAATCAATAGGTTAGTTTTTTTCTCTTAGAATAACATTTATATTGAAAGCCTCAAATGAATCAATTAAATACCAGGCGTTGTGCTTATACTAGTTGATCATGAGTTTAGAGTTTTCATATGCTAGTATCTCCTTTACATTATTCTTGAGGAAAAATTGTAATCCTAAAATTAGGGCCTCATATTATTATATATTATTAGTGCATAGGAATTGGAGAAAATATGTTGATAGGTATTTATTCCCTTATGGGTCAACCAACTCAATACCAACACCTAATCCTTATTTGGATCTTGCTCCATTGAAATGAAGGGTTCATAATTAAGAACAGTCTTAATTTCCTACATTTCATGCTTCATATTAAATGTATAAACTCTAAGTTTAGGATAACTATAGCTTACTTATTCATTGGGGGTGTTTTAATTTATAATAGGATGTTTTATCCTTGGCTCTTGATCGATCTTGATTTGGTTGGCTATGCCTCTCCATGGTAGTCAAATATGAGAGAAGTCTATGGAAATATATCCATTAAGCAACTTTAACTAATGTCTTCTTAATAATATCCCATATCTGCTAGTAATATATATTACCAATATGTTAATCATCATCTATACTTGAGCTTATAATGCAACCTAGATTCATACATCATTAAGCTCTCTCAAAATAGCTACTACTGCCTTATCCAATTATAACAAAGTCGTCTTGGATATGCTTGGAGTCAAACCAAACTTATGGAAAATGAAGGTTGGCATCACAATAGTTAAATCCATGGAATCTATTAAATAATTATGTATATTCTTTTTAAACACCTAAATGGTTAGCAAGAAAGGAGAGACCTTAGGATTAATTTTATATATAACATTTTTATTAGTTGTTTTGGACTTTTTTGCAATAGACATACCTATGATAGACTTCCATAAGAGCTCTTTGTAGTCTATGATTTGTGTCAGATATTGAAGAGTAATATTGGCCTTAATATAATTCATATCTTTAACAATGTTGTATCCTCCCTTACTCTATTCTTCATTATGTTGAGGCTGATCATTCCCTTTTTGGGGGAGGAGGATTATTATAAACATTAAGATTTGGGAGGATAATTGTATTATTAAGAAGAGTAGAAGTGGTGAGAGGATATATCTTTCTTAGATATTATTTTTCTTGATGAACTAATTAAATGCTTGTACTTCATAAGAATTATACTTTGAAACATTGTCATCTTCACTAGGTAAGGGAGACACATAGGTTTCAAAGACCATAGATGATCTTAAATGGCTATATTCATGAGGGAGATCTAGAGGATTCATCATTTGATCTTGTTTAATCATATCTCTCTAAAATATTTTAAAGGCTCTATAGAAATCTACATAATTTAATTCCTCATGATGTGATGTGCTGTGGACCTTACACCAATTATACAAAGTTGTCTCCATGATATTGATTTTTGGCATCTAGTTATATTATTTTTAATTCTACATTGTTAATGACCTTGTTGAAAGGCCTATTGTATCTTGAAAATCTAGAATTATAATTATAATTTTTATTGGTGGTATTACCCATCCTTTTATTCATGTTCAAGAAGTCATTGCTCAAATTTTAGACCATTCTTTATATAGAATCCAATTCAACTTTGGTGGAGTTAGAACACTGATAAAATATTGCATTAGTATGAGACAGATGTTGATTCTACTAGTTCTAATGATGGGCATTCATTTATGTTGGATTATTCAAGAACCTATAATTTTGATTTGTTATTTTTTACATCATGATATGATGAGTGTATAATTGATTCTAATTGAATGCAAGGGTAATTTGACTAGCATGTGGAATTGGATTAAAATATGGGAGTTAGTTTTTATACATTCAAACTCTTGAGTTATAAGGATTTAATTATGGATTGAGTTATTTTTTGATAATAATAGCTTTTTTGAATGCTAAAGATAAAGTATTGGTTTTAGTAGATCTTCACAAAAACACTATAGTAATGGGATCTAGAGCATTCTTATATATTTTGATGTGTTCAATATAAATATAACTTATATGTGATATTCAATCAAGTGTAAATCTTTTAAAATATTTCATTGAAGGCTTAGATTCACTCATTAGGCTCCCTCTTCATTATGGTGAAATGTTGATACATCATGCTTGGAATAGTCACTTGCCTAAATTATGCAAGGAAGGTATATTGGAATTCATTCCATGAGGTGATAGGATTTTCTTGAAAATTGAGATACCAACCATAAGAAGAATCTTGCAGAGTAAATGGGAATAACCTACATGAAGCATCATCATGGGTGACATTAATTAATCTTAGATCAGCCTTAAAATATTTGATATTTTCTTCTACCATCCTCCCATATGAGGGGGAGAAGGTATGGAAATACTTATTCAAGTTCCTTGGTAGATCATGTTGCTCTCTAGAAATGGTAATAACAGATATGACTAACCAAGGTTAAATTATAGGAGGATTGATAAGTGGGACATTTATTACATGGGAAGGTGTCCTAGATCAATGTATCTTAGGCATGACATGTATTGGTCTAGGCCTCCTAGTATTTAACAATGGTGAAACCAAAATATTAGCATGGGATTTATGATTTAGTACTCTCCCAGGTGTCTTTAGTGTAACTATACATAGTGACTAACTTATAATATTGATAAAACACAAAAGTGTGACATCTTTCTAATGCTAACTTTGTTTATCTATTGATGTGCATTTTATGCTCACCACAAAAATATAAATAATTTAGCCTTTAAAATTTTGGGATATATATAGAATAGGGTTCCAATATGGGGTACGAGTTGTAGGTATAAAGTTAAAACAACCAAGGGATGGAATAACAAGTTGAGCCTATAAGTTGTTTAATCAGGTTTGTAGACATATGTGTGAAATCTAATAGAAAATAAAACACTAATTGAGTTGGATAGACATATAATTAATATATGGTGGGTAGATTTCAAATAAAATCAAAAGGTTAAAGAAGGGTAAGTCATAAAAAATGATGTGTTCTTGGAAGATCACTTTTTTGACTATTTATTTGGTGGATAAGTATCTCCAAGACCGATGTTTATTGATTTCATATATTTTACACTCACAAACAAACATAGTTAGTAGTCTATGAAAACAAGTATAAGAAAATTGTTAATCCCAATTTAATGTTTCTCTCCTTAGGGTTGTTGTCACACACCCTTATTTGAGAGGTTACATCTGAGGCCATAAATTTGTTTCGATTAGCTATAACACACTTATATATGATTATACCAAAGTAAATACTCCTCCACACCTTAGATTATCAACTCAATTTATACTAAATTAAATTTAACAACCGTCAGTTATTGTTTCACATTTAAGATCAAATTTCATCAATAAAAATAATCATATTCATCCATAGCATTAGTAAACAAAATAACTATTGAATTGATATAGACAAAGAAATTGAATTTAAATAACATAGAAAGGGAAGAGGAGAGAACAAACACATTTTCATGAAAATCAATCACATTATTTATTCGTTTATATTGATCAAAAAAATTCAGCCCTTTGAAATGAGGGTTTTACATGTATTTAAAGGACTTAGGGAAGGGATCTCCTCATCCTCAAAGTATATCATAATTTTTTATTACATCATAATGACTATAGCATAAGTTCTAATTTGATAAAAAAACTACACATTATAGTTTATAGATTACATCAAGCATGTAATGTGTACATGTTGGTAAAATAGTTTGCTTAATTACAATATGGATGTAACAAGACTTAACTATTCGTGAATAATCACTACATGTAAAAATATAAAAAAAATAGCCTTTGACTAAGACCTACTTGGCTCTATCTTGACACTTTTCAAAGTTGTTGTAAATGGAGTTGAGAAGGTGACTAGAGTTGAACCTATTATTATGGTAGATGTGGTAAATAAAGTTATTTCTTGGGATAAACTAGTACCTTGAACTGGAGCTGAACTAAGAGGTAGAGTTTATTTACTTATTGAGTAAAGAGGGATTGAAGTTGATGGTGGTGTTGTAACTTGTACATTAGGTGGAGTCTGAGTTGAGGACCTAGTAAGTTGTGATAAGGATTTTTTTTCATGACCACCAAATCTTCATAATGTTTTTATCCTTTAGCATGTTTCACCAAGATTAAGCTCATCTCAAGCAGAGGAGCTCTAGTTACCATGTCTACCTATTCTAAAATATTTGCATATTTTATATTAGTCAATCCTTCTTCTACATTAAACTCAGCTTCACTTCAATATCTTCTAGAGTCAGTCCTTGTAAACTTTTCTATAAATTATTCTAAGATTATTATATCATTTGATCAAAAATAGTATGGGATACCAACTTCTAAGTACTATCTAGTGCTCATGTCAATTCTAGCTCATCCAAAAATTTCAATGGGTGCTTTTATTATTATGTGATCTTACAAAATAGAACACCAATACTACTTATCCAATCGTATGTCACCTAAGTTATTATGATAGCTAGATTAAATATATTTACTCCCTCAAAAGGAGTCATCAAAATTAAATGGATTAATGCCTTATTAGGAGTATACAAAACTAATAAATTTAATTTGTTCTCATTTTTTAAAATAGTTTTAAACAATTTCATTATTGTGATTATATGTGGATCCAATTTTACTCTCAAAGAATGAATGATATCCAAAATTTTGAACAATATTAATGAAACACTCTGTACATCTTGATTTATTCTAGAGGGAATACAGATTACCTATTTATATTCTCTAAGAGTCTCCATCTCTTCTTTTAGTTATTTTCTAGTCTATTTTGTTCACTCGAGAATGGCCAATACTAATTTAGTGTGGGTCTCCATGTAGGACTTAAGGTCCTCAATGTAGGGGGACTGGCCCTTCTTTCTATCCAAATATTTTGAAAGAGATAAATCTTTTATATTTCTTCTAGAACTAGGCCTTTGCCACTACTATATTCTATCTTACTCTTCATTACCCTTTATACTAAGGCTATTGATTTATTAAAGAGCCATCTCACAATGAGAAACTCTATGATCTTCAAATTTTTCCTCTTAAAAGATGATGCTTTTAACTCCTTGGCCCAATCTAGAAGAGTCAAATTTGATGGATCTAATGGATGGGCTTATATTTATGTATCCTTTTTAGGCTCAATGATTGCCTTAAGAATTTAGGGCCAAATTATCTTGAACCAGTCTACATTACATAAATGTGGCATGGGATACACAATGTAGACAAGTTTCTTCTTGGGATATTTATTTTTTACCATCATTTTTATGGTTTTTACTACTTCTGATGAGGGCAAAGGTGAACTCAGTTGACTAGAAGAGACTGTCACTTGGGTGATGAGTTATCTAGTGGTTCTGGAAGTAGAATTCGAGATTGAAAGAGTAGTGGTTGTATAAGTATTTTACATAGTCATTGTAACAATAAAAATAGGCCTTATATGTAATGTTGACAAAGAATTAAAACTATAAAAAATTGGTAATGGCATATAAGAAACAACTGGTAATGACATAAGAGGAGAAAGGCTTAGGAGAGTAGTGAATAGAGCACCCTTACCTAATTGGTCACCACTGAAGGGTGACTTTCTTTTCAATTCATGAAAGCTTATTACCTTGGATTTCTATAGCTCCTCTTCATACACTTCATGGCTTAACTCTCCTTCAATGAAAGGTACTACCTTTATACTTTTTACCTCTGTGAAAGGAATATGTGGCCTTTTCCACTAGATTTTCTTTTATAATAAATCATTATCCTCTCATCCTGAGGAGCAATCACTTGTTAGGTAGGATAGGGAAGATTCATGTTAGAGGTTATGGTTTATAACTATGCCATAGTAGGTTCCATCTCTTCTTCATTAGAGGATCCCAAGAAAATGATCTCTGCTTCTTCCCTAATAGTGTTGTCCTTCTCTTGCAATAAATCTTCTCTTGCAATAAATATTATAGTAGTTCTTGTTTCTCCTTCCTCTATTCAATAGTAGATGTTTGAATTTTTATAGGTGTAATCATTGATTGGGGGGGTGAATTAGTGCCTAGATTATCCAAATTCAATTTCAAACCTTTCAGTAACTCTTAATTAGATACCAAAATCATTCATGAAGTATAAACATCATTTAGAGCAACAGACAAGAAAGATAATGCAAGATCAAGCACATAACACATGACATATGTGGGAAACCTTCTTGGGGGAGAAACCCCACTAGAAACTATAATTGGAATATTGTCCTATAATAATAAGAAGCAATTTAGACCAATATCTAATGATCAAATAACTACCATCCCTTATTTTATTGAGACTGCAATCCCACAAGGAGATTTTATACCTATCTAGCTAATCTACTATAACAACTAGACCTTTAGAAAGTTTAATCTTGCATGGAGGCTATAAAAACCTAGATGTTGAGTAGCCACAACAACACATATGAACAACTCCAACTTTAAACTAATGTCTTCAACACCTAATGATGGACCTCTTATTATCACTCTTCACCTTCTCAACAACAACTATGTCACCACATCAACAACATGATTAAATGGTCATACACATACAAATCAATATACTCAACTTAAAAACCCATGAATTAAGCACACTTAATCTCCATTTACTCTCAACACTTTATTCTAGACCATACACATAAGCCCCTCTAAAAATCTAGAAACCATCACATTTGATTTCACTATTTATAAAGCATTCATTATCATCACAATCTTAGTTGGTTAATAGGCATGCCTTAAACCTTAAGGAATTTCTCATATAAGGACATGAATTAGAAAAATATTCATAGGTTTTCCATAGCATTTAAGGGTCACCCTTAAGTAGCTACACCTATCAAATAGGCCCTTGTAGCCCATATAGGTCTCATGAAGACCTATTCACCCATTTATCACCTCATCAAGCAAAATAAGAAGATAAAACCTATTTAAATTTCATAGGTCCACTCCACATGACCCCTTTAACATGATAATATGATCATAGTCATTTCTACTCACCTTTGTATATGATAAATCAACTCAAATAATGACTTTGTACATAAGAACACCATGAATGGACACATAGTCAACTTATTAAGTAGTTTTCATACTCAAGATAGATTAATCACACTTCCAAAATCCATACAAATGATCATCATTGAATATAAAACACTTATAAGTAACTAGGTCATTATGAAACATCAAAACAACATTAACACAAGCTTAAATATCCTTCTTTGATCACTTGTAGAACATAGACAAAAACATAGTCAACTTTGAACCTTTATAACTTTGAATGTACAGAATTTTAGATCTTTAAATATATTACTACCATAAGTGATGAGCCTAAAATATGGCTCATTATTAATATGGTGTTTCATTTAGTTCATCTCTTTAAAGATATAATCTTATGTAAATCTTAGACTTTTAGCTAACTTTACCATGGAAAATAGATACTTTATCTCATTTATATCAAACCAAAGTTTGAGTAATTATTTTGTCATTAATGTCTAATAAGCATCATGTTTTAGTGTTTGCATTTTGAATAATATACATGAAAAGATGATAGAAGTAGTATTTTATAGAAAATCTAGTTTTGATCCCAGTTTTGTGAAGCTACAAACTCACTCAATCCATATCTATGGACTCACTCAGTCCATATCTACAGACTCACTTAGTCCACATCTACAGACTTGGGTATAGGCAATGTATGTAGACCAAAGAATGATTCAAAGCATAAAGTAGCAAATAAGTCACCATCATCATCAATAACTTGAAAATAGTATAAATCTATCTATAGACTCTATAGGACAACATCTATGGACTCTACAGGTACAAAATCTAAAGAATTAGGTGATTTTGCATCCAACCCAAAAGAGGAAGAATTATCTAGCTAAAATCACATCAAATAAATACTTGCTTCTTTTTTTTAATCATTCAATCTTGATATATTTTGTATATATTTGAAACATAAAACTATTATAAGGATAATACAATTATCTCATCAAGATAGATAAATTTCTTTTGATCTTGATCAATCCAAATCTCCTTTCTTGGGGATAAATGGATTGACTAATTAGTTTTATTTTTTTACATACTATTTTTAGTTTGATTCTATTAACATAAATATGTAAATCATTTGTTGTATAAGGGAGATGAATATAGTTGCTACACTCAAAATTTTAGATATATTTAATAGTACATCTTTCCATTGATTAATGCAATAGCATTCCATCTTTCAATACCGAGTAGACTTCATTCCTAACTCTATGAAGAGAAAGGGCCCTCTCTCCTTGTAAAAAATAACTTATGTATGGTATTTATGTTTATATTATTTTATTTCATGATATTAGATAATCTGAATATTTCACATACATACATAAGGGAGTGATTTATAAGAAGTAAATTTAAGAATTACATTTCAATAGTTATTTCCATTCAAAACAAGTGTTCCTTAAAATAGCATTTATCATTAAAAAGTTAAGCTAAGTGTTTAAATTTTCAATAAGGTGTGAATTAGATTAAGTGTGTTTGATTTGAAGTAAAAATATTTAAGGTTTGAAGTAGATTAAGTGTGTATTGATTTGAAGCAAAAGGATTGAACTAGTTTAGATTGATAATTGATTTCTTCTTTCAGAAAGTATGAAACAACTAGTGTAAAAGCATCATTTCATTGGTAAAAGTTAGATTAATGCTACCAAACCCTCCCAAATACCAATATATAGATCAAAATCTAAAAACCTTGTTACATATATCTTTAAACACTGACCCTAGTTTGATAGACATCAATCTGAGAGATTGATTAAATGAATAGTTAAATGACACTCATCATTTTTGGCACCATTACGAAATAATTTTTAGGTGTTAGTAAGGTAAATCTTATTGATATATAGTAAAAGAAACATAGAATAACAAAATCATAAAAAGAGCAATAAATTTATGTTCTGACCTAGAGATTCTAAAGGATGATTTGTTCCTAAAGTCTCTCCAAAAACCAAAATAGAAAGTCCTTCAAAATCTTTAATTAAGAGCCCTACTCTAAAACTTAGAGAAGTAATTCCTTCACCATCTTTAGCTGAGAGCCTTGAACAAGATGTTGAATTTCATATTCAATAATCTCCTAAAATCTTATTAGGAAATAGAATGTTACCACAATCATGTCCTAAAGAATGAATTCATCCAGAATATCCACTCACAAGAAAATATTATCTTAAGGATACAAAATATTTATAAGAAGCATTTATAAAAGCTATAGTTAAATAAATTTTGGAAAATTTTGACCAACCATCAATAATTTACATAAATATTCATTGGGAAACCAATGCCAATATTGAAGAGTCATTAGAAGAAGAAGATATGGCTAAATAACAAAACTAGTAGGTTGCACCACCAAGAAGAAAGTTTTCATTTCCCATTGTTTCAGATCCTAATAATCAAACTGAAATGAAAAGTAATTCTCCTACTAATTTTCTAGTTTTTTGGGGAAGATCCATGTAAGACCGTGACCATTTTTTTTTTTGAATTTAAGGTACTTTGTCAAACTTATGACTATATAATAGATAATCAAAAACTAAAAAAATTTCCATCTACACTCAAAGATGGAGCCATGAGATGGTTCATGGGCTTACCAAGTAACTATACTTATACATGGGAAGACATGGAAACTAAATTCTTGAATAAATATCAAGATTATTCTAGGGTAAGAGAAAGGAAGGGAGATTTCTTTAAAATCAAACAAAATGAAGATGAGTCTTTGGAAGACTATTTGGATAGATTTGTGTTTATTCATAAAAGAAGTAGTTATCCACTAAGTGAAGAAGTATTGAAAATTGTTTTCATCAAAGGCTTAGATGAAGAAATCAGAGATGCATTAAATATAATGGGAAGAGGAGACATAAAAAAAACTAGCCTTTCATCATATTTTAGAACTCTATACTAATTACGCTTAGATAAAACTAGGAATGAGGAAAAGAAGATAAGGGAAATACAATGAGTTAGGAAAATTAAAGGAATAATTTGATAATATGAAAATAGACACTTTGGTCACACTAAACACTACATTGGATGACCTTCAAGCTAAATCCAATGCAACAAAACCATTAGCAATATATTTTCCTAAGTGTAGGTTGAAACATGCCCTTAGATACTGTCCTTTGGATAAAATAAATATTTCATCTTATGGAATATATGAAGGAGAATACCATGACACAGATCATTGTACCTATCTACCTACTTTAAAAACTTATATGAAATCAAAAGTTCAATCCATTAAAGAGCTAAATTATATTTAGAGGTAGAATTTGTTTCCATAAAACTAGGTCTAGGGATAGTTTGTTTCACAAAATCTTACTAATCCTTGGATAGTCTCATGGAATGTTCCAATGCTTCCACCTCTGTAGGGACAAACATAGATGCCATCATCTCAAATACCATGGCTAAGATAAGAATGGGTATCACCTCAACCATAGATGTTGCCATAATAACCATGGGTGTTCCAAAAACAATCACACCCACAATGGAATCCCAATCCATAGTATAAAAAAAAACTAAGGCCACCATAACAACAAACTTTAATGCTACCCCTATTTTCCAACATCCAAAATAAGTTAATCATCCCCAAATGACTACACAACCGGTAGCTGATCTAAAGAACAAGTAACCAACACTTGTTTATGTCAATAAACAAAAAGACACAATGAATTTAGAAGCAATTGACTACTTTGATATTTAGTTAAGATCATGAAAAAATATAAAGGAACCACCAATTCTCATTTTTAAGTAACAAATGAAAAGGAAGAAATAAAATATTCTCAACCAAATAACAAGGAAACCAAAATTAATGAAAACTCTGAAAAACACAAAGGAAATATTACTATACTAATAGTTCCTTTTCCTAAAAGATTAAAATAAATTAAGACCAAAGAAGAATCAGATTTGACCCATGAGTTGAAAAATATGAGTATTGAAGTACCCCTACTACAAGTTATTAGGGATATTCCTGAATTAAATAAGATCATTAAGAATTTGTGTCAAAACACCTAGAAGGAAGAAACAATATCCAAAAACCATACATGTTGATGGAAAGCTTACTGATTTGTTAATCAAAAAAGTAATAATACCCAAGTATGTAGACATAGGTAGTCAAATTATAATAGTCCCAATAGGAGGAAAGGAAATTCCCAATGTTCTATTATATTTAAGAGTAGTAATTAATGTAATGATAGATGATACTCTCCAAACATTATCTCGCATGGGAATGCAACCTACCTCTTACATCCTTCAAATGGTAGATCAATATGTGACTAAACCAAAAGGAACAATAGAGAATATTGTAGTGCTTATTGAGTCTTGGGAATATCCAATTGATTTTATGGTGCTACAACCCAAAACAAAGACTTTAGGATATCCTCTAATCTTAATAAGACTGTGGCTAGCTATTATGGTATCACTAATTGATTGCAGGTCAAGAGACATTACCATTTTCAATGGTTTAAAATCTAAATGCATTTCCTTTTACCCTTCTAAAAAACCATCAGTGAACCACATAGAAAAACTTTGGGTAAAAAAGTCAGATAACATAACAATTGACCTTTCATCTCTGTCCATGATTACAGTGCAAAAACATTTAGAAGAATTGAGTGAAGAAATAATTTTAGATTTTGAAGAACATGACAATTTAATAGTAATATCTACCAGTCTAGAATCTATAAAATTTGCTAGACTAGAATCTATGGACTATGCAAACTTTCTTACGATATCTTCTCTAAATCCCTCTACCGATTCTCCGTTATATGACCATAGGCTGATTCAAGAAAGTGTATGTGATTGGGAAAAAAATAGACACATTTCTTAAGTACATTCCATTTCCCATTAGCAAGATTTATTCCTCTTATAAATGTATTTGTAAAAAAAGTAACCACACTCCATAAAATACTTCCTCATATATTCCCTCTGAATTCATTGATTAGTGAATATAAGTAGGTGGAATCTAATCATCTAGACACTAGACCTCTCATGGTGTTACATATAATTTTATTGAATATCAACAGTCAGTTAGCAAATGATGAGGTGGTTCAAGTATTTGAAGTCTTAGAATGACACACCAAGGCTTTTTATTGGGATTACACTGACATGAAATGGATTTAACCAAGTGTATGCACACATTACATCTACATTTAGTTAGTAAAACCAATAAGAAAACCATAGAGAAGAATAAATCTAGCATTGAAAGATATAACTAAAATAAAAATTTATAAATTATTGGATGTGGGGTTTATTTACCCCATCTCAGAGAACCAATTGGTTTCACCATTGGTAATTGTACTAAAAAATAATAGGAAATGATGAATATATGTGGATTATAGAGAACTAATAAAGGCAACTTTAAAAGATCATTTTTTGTTTCCCTTTATTGATCAAGTTCTTGATAATTCGGTAGGGAAGAAATATTTCTCTTTTATACATGGGTTTGGTGGATACAACCAAATAACAATAGCATCTGAAGATCAAGATAAAACCATATTCACCTATCCTTGGGGAACCTTTGCTTACTGAGTACTTTTGTTTGGACTTTGCAATGCTCTAACAACTTTTCAAAGAGTAGTTCTAGTAGTATTATATGACCTCACTAATAATTTTGTAAAGGTTTACATGGATCACTTCATTGTCCATGGTGAAACCTATGCAGAAGATCTTATTCATTTAGAAAGAGTTTTGACAAGATGTGAGGAATATCAATTTTCATTAAGTCATGAAGAATTCTTGTTGATGATGGTTCAAGGAATAGTGTTAGGACATCACATTTTTACAAAAGGCAATCAGGTAGATCCCAAGAAAATTGAGATAATTTCCAATATACCCATCCCAAACACACAAATAGAGGTTAAAAGTTACTTAGGACATGTTGGATATTATAGATGCTTCATAGATAATTTTATATAAATAGTTTCTCCTATGTTTATGTTGCTCATAAAGCATAGTGAGTTTGTATGGAGTGATGATTGCCAACAAGCTTTTCAAACTATCACAGTTAAAATTAGTACTACCCTAGTATTAAGAGGATTAGATTGGATGCAACCTTTCAACATATATATAGATGCTTCCAACACAACAATGGGTGTAGTCCTAAGACAAAATGATGAGAATGATCACATGCATGGTGTCTATTATATTATCAAGAATATGACACTTGCTGAGAAAAACTACACCATAACTAAAAAGAAATTCCTTGTTATAGTATATGCAATAAACAAATTCAAACACTATATAATAGGCTATAAGGTATTTATCTATATAGACCATTTAGCTATTAAATACCTTACCAACAAACCAAGGAAGGATTATTATATGGTTATTACTTTTACAAGAATTTGATATAACTATAATAGATAAATCATGGAAATTTAATGTGGTTGCTGATTTCTTGTCCAAAATTAACATTTCAGGTGAAGAACCAGTGGAAGATGATTTTCTAGATGAACAATTATTTGTTGTTTTAACAAAATTTCCATGGTTTGTTGATAAAGCTAACTACCTCATTATAGGCAAGTTTCCTCTGTATTTTTCACAAAAATATTAATAAAAATTTTAATTAGAGAACGTTCTTATTTTAAATGGATTAAGGGAATGTTATTTAAAATTGGACCTGATCATGTGTTTCATAGGTGTGTAACAAATAATGAAACCTATGATATCATCAAAGCTTATCATGATGAACTAGGAGGAAGGCATTACTCAACCCAAAGGACCATACACAAAATTACCTAGGAAAAAGCTATTACTAGCCTCATTTTCACAAACAAGTGAAGAGGTATGTCAGACAATGTGATGCATGTCAAAGAATGGGACAAACTACTCTTTTATCTAAGATGCCTCTCCATC
>JARHVA010007686.1:0-112500 GCA_037957365.1 Torreya grandis | reverse complement strand
GGCTTAGAAAAGTATATTTGAATAATATACATAGCATGTTAAAACTATAGGATTGTGCATTAGGCTAGCCTACTCCATTCCTAAATTTATTGAACAAAATTTGAAGAAATCTTATCAAAACACTATTGTCAAAGACCATTATTTTAAAACTTTGTATGACTATACTATTTCATTTGATCTATTCGTAAGACAAAACTTTGATTGAGTTATCATTTCTAGTGTGAAAAGATGGGTCTAGTTACTCGTTTCTGTCAAGAGACATGAAGTGATGTCCCTTGAAAATCTAAGATGGAGCAAAAGAAGGGTTGAAGTAATTCTTGAAGAAATTATGGATGTATTAAAGTTTGGAGAAGAGCATACATAAATTGGAATGAGGTATAGACCTCTATTGTTCATTATACCAATTCCAAGATGGAAAAATTGGGTAACTCAATCTGATGAACAATCTAACATATGGAAACAAATAGTTCAAAGGTATAAAGGATTCATAAGTAGTACAAATCATCATATAATAGATGAATTTGATGACTGCGATCTAAGTAAGGGTATGGAGAATATGCCTAGATCCAATGAAGCTAGATGAATTTTTGTAATGGGATTTGAAAAAGGTAAAGCCTAAAGGAGATGATGAGCCCAAAATATAGATCATTATTAATATTGTGTCTCCATTTCATCTCTTTAAGGATACAATCTTATGAAAATCTTAGACTTTTAGCTAGCTTTGGGATGGAAAATAGCTACTTTATCTAATTTATATCAAACCAAATATTGAGTCGCTATTTAGTCATTAATTTATAACAAGCAACTTGTTTTAATGTTTGAGCATTAAAGAATATACAAGAAAATATGATAGAAGCAGTATTTTTTAGAAACTCTAGTTTTGATTCCAATTTTGTAAAGCTATGGACTCACTCAATCCATATATATGGACTCAATTAGTCTATATCTATGGACTCACTTGATCCATATCTATGGACTCACTCAGTCCACATCTAAAGACTTGGGTAGAGGCTATTTATGTAGAGTAAAGGATGATTTGAAGTGGAAAGCAGCAAAGAAGTCATCATCATCATCAACAGCTCGAAGATAGTATAAATCTATCTATAGACTCTATAAGACCACATCTATGGACTCTATAGATCTATTTTTATGGACTATGTAGGTTTGAAATCTAAATAATTAGTTGAGTTTGTAGTCGGTCCAAAAGAGGAAGATTGTTCTAGCTGGAATCACATCAGAGAAATACTTGCTTCATATTTTGAAGGATTCAATCTTGATATATTTTGTATATATTTGAACCTTAAAACTATTATAAGGATAATACAACTATCTCATCAAGTCAGATAGATTTTTAAAGACCTTGATTGATCCAAATCTCTTATCTTAGGGATAAATGGATTGACTAAGTAGTTATATTATTCTACATATTATCTTTAGTTTGATTGTATTAGCATAAATATATAAATATTGTGTCTTAGAAGGGAGATGAATATAATTATTACACTTAGAATTTTAGATATATTAAATGTTTCAACTTTCCATTGATTAATGCAATATCATTCTAGCTTTCAGTACTAAGTAGACTTCATTCTTGACTCTAAGAAGAACAAGGGCCCACTCTCCTTGGAAACAAGAACTTATGTATGATATTTATGTTTATGTTAGTTGATTTCATGATATTGCATAATCTGAATATTTCACATACATATATAAGGGAGTGATTTATAAGAAGTAAATTTAAGATTTAAATTTCAATAGTTATTTCCTTTTAGACCAAGTGTTCTCTAACATAGCATTTCTTATTAAATAGTCAAGCTGAGTGTTCAAATTTTCAAGAAGGTGTAAAGTAGATTAAATGTGTTTGATTTGAAGCAAAAGGATTGAAGGTGTGAATTAGATTAAGTGTGTTTTGATTTGAATAACAAGGATTGAATTAGTTTAGATTGATAATTAATTTATTCTTTTAGAAAGTGTGAAACAACTAATGTAGAAGCATCCTTTCATTTGTAAAATTTAGATTAAGGTTACCAAATCCCACCCAAAGACCAATATATAGATCTACCACCAAAAACCTTACTAAAAATAGATTTAGACATCAGCTGTGGTTTGATAGACATCAATCTAAGAGATTGATTAAATGAAGAGTTAAATGACACTCAACAATATGAAGCTTGGATTTCATTACATGTTTTCTTTTTAAACCATGAAAAAATTATGCATAGATCGAAATATATGGCCTAAAAACTAGACACTAGTCTTTTCTTTGTTAAATTCAAATATTTGAATTCGAATGGTCATAGTTAAACTTCACACAATATGCTATCATATTATGTCCTTGTTACTTAGATTAATCTTGAACCATTGGTATTATTTGAACTTTAACTCATAGTGTGCCAAATATCAAATGTTAAACTTTAAATAGTTGACTTCATCTCATGAAATATTGACCACATAAGCTCCATCAATCTCTTTGAGATTGTCCTTGATTTAGCCATGCTAGATAATTGTCACTTTGACCTTTTGACTTTAATACACACTATTTATCTCTATCTATATGATCACCTAATCACCATTAGATCTTGGAAGAATCTCAATCTTTATCTCTGCTCAAATTTAAACATCAAACACTTGGCACCATCTCGTTGCATCCTGACATCTTGGAATAAACATGCTTCATCAATTTTTTTTAAGGACCTCGATCTTTAACTTTGTTAACAAATAATAAATTTGACCTTGATATTTATGAATTTACATGAGACATTGGATATTTATTTGGTCTTGGTCCTTACCCTTCATAAATTTTGCTAATTATGGGGACCATTCTTATCTGCCTAGAAGGCCAGCTTTGCATAGTCATATCTTGTACCTCGCTCACTCGAATGTTCTCAAATTTGCACCATATTTTATCCTTTCAAATAAGAATCCAATAATGTTTCAAAATTATCCTAAAACCTTCACACATGTGATATATAACTTCATTAATCTTCTCACTTATATTTTTCTATCACAAAGCCAACAATGTGAAGAATCGTCTAGAAGGCCAACTTTACACATGCATATATTTTGATGTGCTTTATCACATGATCTAAAATTTACTAAAAATAAACTAGAAGCATAACTAAACAAACCCATATGATAAAATTCTCCTAAAACAACCATATTTGTTAAATATAACACCATAAAAATGCCTACTCAACTTTTTTTGCCATATTGCAAATTTGGCTATGGGAAAACACTGTCAAACTATCTAGGAGCAAAAATTTTCACTTTTATATCTTATGTTTCACTTCATCACATGACCTAAAATTTATCACATTATAACTAGGCACAAATGTGATTATAACCATATGACCAACTCCCCCTGACTCATCTACATGTGGTAATGGTGATGTTAGTAAACTACCTACTCAGATTTTTTTGCCACTAGACCCAAAATGTCTAGATGAAAACAATGATCAACAAAATGAAAAAAAATCATGAAAAAAAATCACTAAAATCATTATTAAATTTTTAGAGGATCCCTTTCACATCCTTAAATCACCATAATCATCCCTAAACATCTCTAGCTATGTTAAAATTGAAGATCAACCAAGAATACTAAGACAAACACATTGCACACTTTGTCATTGTCACTTAGACTATCAAGGAAATTCATAAAATCACTTTTACACCTTCATGACATCATAATGACATTATTGAGAAATATCCAACAATATCCCCCTTTGTCATTTATGTCAACACCCATCATAAAACACTATACAGCTCACCTTTATTTTCTCTCTTCAGGTACTCTCACAATATGAACTTTCTCCCCCTTTGACACAATGAAAAAGTGGGAAAAAAATAATCTTGAGGACATAAAAATACAATAAAAAATATATAATTACCTTATAAATCTGATACAAATTCACCCTTACCTAAACCTTACCTTTTCTTACCTTGATAATTTCCTCTTGTTCCATGCCAACACTTTCATCAACCAAGCACTACAACAAATAAATAAATAACACATAAATGTACTAAAATATAATTTAACTCACCAAAAAACATCTAATACGTAATCCTATTAAGTTTTTTAATCCATTTCACCCATTAAGCATCTTCAGATCTCCATCCACCATGAAGAACCACCACACAAGCTCACTAGTCTTTTCTTTTAGACACTTGAAGGACCAAAAACAAAATTTCATCCCATTGAAAAAATAGGAAACATGATATAATACAACCTAAGAACTCTCTTTGAAATAATCATACCTTTCTCTTTTGAATAAACTAAACACAAAGCACTCTTCTTCTCATTAGGCATGTCTAGATTCTGTGTAACCCTACCTAGAACTTGCCGAGCCCATAATTATCAGTAGATACACCTTCAAGATATGAAACTTTATATCTAGATCACTCTCATATTCCCCCTTCAATTACACCAATTTTAATCACCTAGATCATCATTTGAAGCATACTTCCTTCACAAACTAACTTACTAATTAGGCATCCAAATTGATAAAAATTTGAATAACTTGAAAACCAAAAACCTTCAAATATCTATGAATCATTATTTGAAAACTCATTTGGCCCATCAAACTAATAAATAATCCTCAAACCTCATATCATAAGATAAAATACTTTTCTATCATAGCCTAAAACCTATAAATCTCAAAATAACTAGGGTCAACAAACTTCCTTCTGGTCAATACACACTTCTAAAACTTCTTACACATATAGAGACACCCATCACACACTTATAGACCAATATTTGAGCTTATACACCTTTAGGAACCCATGCATCCTATTACCCATTTTAGGCTTGCTTGCCCTTAAGCCAAAATTGAGAAAATCAAGAGTACTCAAAAATCTCCAATTTGACTTCAACATACCTTTAGACCATAAAAACACCAAGAGTACATCAAAAAGAAGTGAAAATAAATGTATTAGTTTCAAAATCTTATTGACATTTCACCAATCTCATTATGCTACTTGGAAACACCCATTATGACCTTGCAAATACTTCATATATAGAAACACTTGCTTCTTCACTGAAAGGAGTCTATTAAGAAGCATAGATAAAGACACCCTACTTCAAAATGTCCAAGAATAGTTTGAAACTAGGTGTTTCCCACAGCTCCTCATATTCCTTCTCCTCCTTAGTCATCTAATACTTATAGTTCTTCTTCTTCTTAATCTTAAGATAAGTAACAATCTCATCCACTACAATATTCTCTTATATGATTGGATTGATAATACATGGAGACAACATAGATTTATGGCATAACTTATCATCTATAGAATCTTCCTTGTAGCTTATAAATTCATCATTAGGCACTGACAATTAATGTTATTTACATGATACATGCTCAATAATGGAAATATGTTCACTTGGATCCATACATACCTTAGGAGTAGCTCTAATGAGTACCTTGGTCTTCTCTTTGAGCTTGGTCTATTTATTCACAACATGAGTAGAAAATGAAAACCCTTGCACTCTTTAACTTTTGTAGTATTCTCTACCGTAGTAAATAGATTACTTGGACCTAGATTCTAATCATGACTCATACTTACCACCTTTGGTTTTCATGAGCTAACTTGCCTTCTTCTTTGCACTCTTGGAGCTTGATTAAACTCATTTTGACTTCATGACCTTTGATTTTAGAATATAACAATGTGGTCAATATTCTCATAGTTGTAGCAAAAAATACTCCTTGATATAAACACAATTGTTTTTACCTTGTTTGGATAGAAGCTTACAAGGTGCCCTCTATCATGATAAATTGAACAACATCCTTTTTTTGGAGAGAACTTAGCTTTTGTAACCTTTTATGGACAATGGTTTGTAAAGTGTCTCACAACAAGATAATTGAAGCAATTACCTTTTTTCACACCTTTTGACTGAAGAACCCCATCATAGTTCCACGCAAAATCATTTCTAAAGGGTCTCTTTAATTCTCTATATTTATTCCCAAATTGATTACATTGCATAATAATAATCATTGAAACATGCATACCTCATGGAATTTGGATATCTGATATGATTTGTCTTCATTCTGCCAGCACCTTCATTCCTTATTTGATGATTTGTCTTCAAAGTGTGATAATCCTTGTTTATAATAGTACTTGTCTTGTCTTGAGTTACATTCATTTATTTTTCTTCATATCCAAGACCAGTTCTATCACTTTAACATTTATCTTCTTTGGATTTCAGGCTTGCAGACAAAATTTTGAATTGAAAACTAAGATGCTTGGCCATATCTTCATGCTCCTTGGTATATTCATTTAATATTTCTTCATACACACTAAATCACTCCTCATATTCCTTGATTTTAAACTTTATCTTCTTGTTAATCTTCCTCTCAATCTTTAATTCTTTAAGGGCATTCATCATTCCAGTCTCATAATCCACCTCATCTCTATCAATATCTGAATGACTCCAAATAAACTCCTTTTGATATGAGCATCTTCCTTCCTCAACTATAAATAGGGATTCATATTAAAAAAGACCATCATCTTCATGATCATACTCTAATTCACTATTTTCACTCTCATCTGATGAGTTGCAATCTTATTTGGTATATAGAATCTTCTTGTTCTTGAAGGACTTCTTGTTTTTATATTTTCTAAATCCTTTCTTCTTATATGTCTTCTTGTCTTCATCTTATCCTTCACCATGCTCTTCATCATCATTATTCTCATGATTATGAGGGAAACTAAGAGAAAAGTGTCTTATCTCTCCATAGTTGAAACATTTAAAGGGTAGTTTACCCTGATACTTCCTTGAGCCTATTTTCAATTTCCTAGTAATCAAAGCAATAAGTACATCCTCATCAATGGCAGATATATCATCCTCTTTGGTTTTCTTACCTTGGAATTTATTCTTAGGATTCATCTCTATATTGAATGTTGCTTCCTTCTTTGGTGGTATGTCATCATTTACACTCATCTCATAGGCCAAAAGGATTTCATGCAATTGATCCATATTTAACTAACTAAGATCATGACTTTATTCTATAACAGGTAGTTTTAGATCAAACTTTAGGGATAAAGAACTTAATACCTTTTGGACTATAGTATCCTCTTCAAGGTTTTCTCCAAGACCTTTGATGATGTTCATAATCTCATCAATTCTCTATAGAAAGGATACCACATAATATTCCTCCTTAATTTTAAGACATTCAAATTATCTTTGGTGAGTCTACAACTTTGCCAACTTAACCTTTGAATCTCCTTCATGAATGATCTATAATTTGTCTTATGTCTCTTTAGCAGATTTATAATGGATTACCATGGTGAACGTAATGTTTTTAAGACCATAAGTAATGACATTCATTACCTTAAAATTATTCTCAAATAGCTTCTTATCTACAACACTAGATGGAGAAGTAGTAGGAACAACATAACCATCCACAATAGATTTCCATACATCAAACCCTAGGGACATAATGTATGTACTCATCCTTACACTCCAAAAATCATAATTAGAGCCATTAAACATTGGTGATTGCTTAGTAGAGAAACCTCCTCGATGACTACCCATATTTTACCTTAGATCACCTTCAAGATATTAAGCCTTTACCAAAGGAACTACTCATATACTAATTGTTAGAGGTACAATTACTGAGAGGGGGGGTGAATTAATGAGCCTAAATAATCCAAATTTAATTTCAAACCTTTTAATAACTCTTAATCAAATACCACAAGCATTCATGAAGTATACACATCATTCAAAACACTAGACAAGAAAGATGACACTAGATCAAGCACATAACACATGACATATGTGGAAAAACCTATTAGGGAAAAAACCCACTAGAACCTACAATTGGACTATTATCTTATACTAATAATAACCAATTTAGATCTGTAAAAATTGATCAAGGAACTACTATCCCTTATTTTAATGAGTCTATAATCCCACAAAGAATTTTTACATATATCTAGCTAAGCTACCATAATAACTAGACCTTTATAAAATTTCACCTTACAAGGAGGATACAACACCAATTATGTTGAATAGCCACAATAACAGCTATAAATAACTCCAACATTAAACTGATGTCTTCAACACCTGATGATTGACCTCTAATTATCACTCTTCACCTTCTTAGTAACAACTCTATCACCATGTCAACAACATGACCAAATTGTCATACACATAGACCTAAATATTCTATACTAAAAAAACCATCCATTGAACACACTTACTCTCCTTCACCTCTCAGGATGTCACTCTAGACCATACATACAAGCCTCTCTAAAAATCTAGGAACCATCACATTTGGTTTGACTATTTACAGTGCATTCATGACCATCACCATATTACTTGGCCAATAGGAATGGTTTAACCCTTAAATTATATATCATATCAATACATATCTTAAAACAATATTCATAGGTCATCCATAGAATTTATGGGTTTCCCTTAAACATCTACACCTATCAAATAGGCCCTTGTAGCCCTTATAAGTCTCATGGAAACCGATTCACCCATTTAACACTTCATAAACAAAAATAATAACATAAAACCTATTTTAATTACATATTTATACTTCAAATTATCCATTTTACATGATTAAATTATCACAATCATCTCTACAATCCTCTACATATGCTCAATCAACTCAAACAATGACCTTGTACACATGAACACCATGAATGAATACACAATCAACTTACTAAGCATTGTTCATACTCAATATAGATTTATCACACCTAATAAGTATATATAGATGATCCTCATGGAGTCTAAAACACTCTCCAATACCTAACTCATCATGAAACATTGAAACAACATTAACACGAGCTCAAATATCTTTCTTAGGTCACTTGTAGAACATAGATGAAAAGATAGTCAACTTTGAATAATCATACCTTTGAGTGTATGCAACTTCATATATTAAAATATATATTTCCGAATGTTTCGTGGACTCCTCTACAAGTTCAATTTTAAAACCATGATAAAATTCTACATAGATCATAAGATATGGCCCAAAAACTAGACACTGGTCTTTCCTTTATTAAATTGAAAAATTTTAATTCATACGGCCACAGTTAAACTTAAGAAAATATGTTATCATCTCATGTCCTCAATACTTATATTAATCACACATATTCAATATTATTATAAATTTAAATCATATTGTACCAAATCCCAAATTTTAAACTTTGAAGAGTTGACTTTATCTTGTGTAATCTTGCAATCTTGGCCACATATGCTCCATCAATTTTTTCAAGATTATCCTCACTTTAGCCATGCTAGACAATTATCACTTTGACCTCCTTAATTTAATACACACCATTTATATATATTTATATTATCACCCACTCACCATTTGATCTTGGAAGAATCTCTATCTTTATCTCTAGTCAACACTAAACATCAAACACTTGTCAGCATCTTGTTGTATTATGACATCTTAGAATAAACATGTTTTGTCAATCTTTTTGTTAGGGGATCAATATTTAAATTTATTAAAAAATAAAAAGTTTGGCCTACTTTAATCTATACTCTCCATTTATATTTATTTTTATGAATCCTCATGATCCATTGGATGTTCATTTGGTCCTGGTCTTTACCCTTCAAGAATTTAGCTATGGGGACCATTGCTATCTGTCCAAAAGGCCAACTTTGCATAGTCATATCTTTTACCTCGATCACTCACATGTTATTTAAATTTGTATCATATGTTATAATTTTAAATATTAATATAACCATGTGTTAAAATTATTTTAAAACCTTTACATGTGTGAGATATAACTTCATTAATTTTCTCACTTAGAGTTTTCTACCACAGAGCCAACTATGACAAGAACTATCTAGAAGGCCAACTTTGTACATGAATATATTTTGATGTGTTTCATTGCATGATCTTAAATTTATCAAAAATAAAATAGGAACTTAATTTAATACATCCATATGATCAAAATTTATTTAAAATACCACATGTTCAAAATATATCACCATCAAAATGCCTATCTTTTCTTGTCACATTGTAAATTTGGCTATGGGAAAACACTATTAAACTATCTAGGAGCACAAATTTTAACTTGTGTATCTTATGTTTCACTTCATCACATGAAATTAAATTTAGATCATAAACACTATTCAAAAATTTTATCACAAACATATGACCAAATCCCCCTAACTCATCCACACATGTCAATGGTGACGTCAGTAAATTGCCTACTCAAATTTTCTACCACTAGACCCAAAATACCTAGATGAAAATAATGATAAACCAAATTAAATCTACTCATGAACAAAATCACTCAAATCATTCTTGATTTTTGATACTACCACTTTCATATCCTTAAATAACCATACTCATCCCTAAACATCTCTAACCATGCCAAAATTGAAGATCAACCAAACATACTTCAAGCATACTAGGATAAACACATTGCACACTTTGTCATTATCACTTATAATATCAAGGAACTTCATCCACTCACTTGAATACCATCATGACATCATTAATATCTCTCTAACATGAAATTAAGGAGTATGTTCTTCCTCTTATTGAGGATAAGATGATGTCTCTCCTACCACTAGCTATTTCTCTTGCTTTCAAATAATTGATGTCTTCCTACCACTTGCTCTTGATCTTATTGAGATGTCATCATAGTAGGTCATTATTGGGGTTCTTATATTTATTAGTTAACTATTGGAGTATTCTACTACTCTAGAAATCATATGATCTTCATCGCCTAGTGGTAGGATTTTAAATTTTATCTTACCAAGTGTAAGGGAAGGATTGACTTCAATTAATATCAATAAGTCTTCACCCAGGCCAATAGTCTTATCCCTTTCATTGAATTTTTCATCATATTTGAATTAAGTAATAATAATTGATGATAAAAGTTTCATGATTATAATGGATGACCATATTATTAACCTTCTATTACACTCTCCCATGGGGTTCCCAATCCCTATGGGGTAGAGTAGCCAATGCATAACCTTTGCAATATTAGCCTCTTTGAAATGTCTTTTGTTTATATATTGCATCCTCTCAATAGTGATATGGGATCCATGGAAATTATTTTTCTTACTCTTTATCAAGTCCTCATCTATACCACTCCATATTTATAAATCAATCTCTTTCTATGAAACTTTGTCTGGGACAACTTTGGGGATAAACAGAGGGTCTACCTTATGTCCAACAACCATGATAACTATTTAATCTAGGTATATCCAATAATCATCCAAATTCACAATCATATTGGTGATTCTCTTGTATATCCTTGCTAGAAGCTATCCATGAATTTCCATCCAAACTTTAGGATACATGTCCTCTATAATTTTAGAAATTTTCCTCATGTATGAATATATGTGTACAAAATAATGTAAGTTGCATATTCTATTATTGATGTAGTCAGGGTTGGAATTCCATAAAGTCTCACTATATTTGTAAATAGTCCTCATGACTACATCCAAAATATATGACATCATCTATAAGTTCTTATCTTGGGACATCTTGTCTTTCTATAATTTTTTTTCTTGTAGGTGGGCACTTATAACATCCCCAAATGCATAGGTATACTCTCAATTGATAAGCACATCAAGTACGGCCACCCATTATAAATATAATAAATGAATGCTTGGGTGGACAAAGATATGATTTTAAAATGTTATGCCAATATGAATTCCCATCCTGAATAAGGTGATGGGGATGAGTTTCATTGTAGTTTCCTTGACATTGAAAGTCTCCCCTAGGAGAAACTATTTCCTTACTACTTATTTGACATTTTTTTTTTCTCACCAATTAATCATATTGTGAAAATCAAATGTAGCATCTATATTTTTCAAACATAAATACCTCATGAACTCACCACATTACATTCATATAACGATTATGTTATTATTAACATAGTGTAGATAACCACCATCCACCTTTCTCCCTTTCAAGAATAAGTCTCATAGTAAGTCAATACACAACATGACTTTTGGCTTATCCTCTAGAATATGGAGTGCTTAGTATTTGAATGGTAACAAGTCAGTTCCAACTTATTTTTACTTTATAGAGATGTCTTCCTCACATGAAAATAGTTCAACATTCTCGATGACCTCCCACAAAGTTGAGTAATTAGCATGGAGACCATTGAACAATATTACATCAAAAATCATGTCTAGGTATTTTGTGGAGTCCTTAATTGAGAAATTTGATGGTGGTTTAACTCCCTTGTATGCCATAAATGAATATTCCATTGTTTTTGGTTAATAATGGTGTGATTCAAGTTATTGAAATTAATGATATACAAATTTATTATGTAAATTACAAGTTATTTTATATGCATCTAGAGATTTTGAAATTATAAAATTCTATATGTACTCAATCTCTTGAAAATGGAATGAGGTGAACTTGGTTAGGGGATCAATGTTATATATTTTTTCATTCATTATATTTTATGTGATATTAATCACCATTATCTATGAGATCATCACCTTCATTCAATTCAAACTTGAACACCTAGGCCTAGTGGGCATGCCACATAGGATGCTTACTCATTCAAGGTGCCATGGTGTTAATTCTTATTTTGAAAATTGTCACTATATGTTTTATTCATGGGTTTACCTTTACATTTGGGATAAATGATATGTTATGGTGAGATAATGTTTAGAGTTAAATACCTAAAATAGAAAATTACTCTTCAAAGAGATTCATTCAAAAAGATTTATATGAAAATCCCTGAAAGAAAATTTATTGAACAAAAGGCTCCAAATGAAAGTCACTTGAGTAATAGTTCCTAAATACAAAGTTTTCTTCTATGAGATTGTCATTTGGGAAGAATTTTTTGTAGACAAAGTTAATAATTGAAACCTTCTAAATGAAATTTTTTGAAGTAAAGTTACCGAAGACAAAAACCTTCTGAATGAAAGTTTATAAATTAAAGTTATCGAAAACCAAAAACTTATGAAGTCAAAAAAAATTGTAGTAAATTTTCCACATAAGAAGTGCCAAACAAAATGATCCAAAGAATAATTTCTAACTGAAAAGCCACCAAATGAAACAAAATTTGAATTAAAGTTCATGACTAAAAAATTTCCACCTAAATAGTTTTTGAATGAATAGTTTAGGACTTGAAATTTCTTGAAGACCAAAATGTTGAAGACCAAAGTTTATAAAATGTTGAATAAAACATATAAATAAATTTGAATAAAAGAATCTAAATAAGTAAACCTAAATACATGTCATACATATCAAAATTCCAAAATACTCATTAATTTATTAGTTTCAAAAAGTCCTTCCAATGGGAAGTAGGTGCATGAAAAGTGATTCAATGTCCAAAACATCAAGTTTATATAGATAATAATAAAAATAACCAAACATACACACAACCCAAATAATAAATAAGTCCCAAAAATAAGGGTCCCCACTTTTCAAATAAAATCTAATGTGGGGTGTGTTGAGTATAACACTAATTTAATTACACCACCCAATTATACCTGAATTATTTCCTTTATAATTGATCTCATCGTTAAGTCGCCTCTACAATTTAGTGTTAAAACTCAAATTATACAAAGTCCATTTTTGGTTTTATTATAGTTTATCAGGATGTGACAACCATAAATTTTGGGTTTTGGATTTACTTAGGATTACTTGTCTAGCTAAACTGCTAATCAAGTTACATTATGTTTCCCTTCTACCATTTGGCAGTCCCTCACTAGTTGAGGTACCTAATATAAGATCATGTTGGGAATATCATGCCATTTGGTGGGATTTAAAAAATGCAAAACTTAAATGAGGGCCTCACACCGTTTTTTATTTTCCTTGGGTAACGTGCAAAAATATTTTGATAATTGGAAAGATCTTGCTCAATTGATGCCTATAGGTTTTGGTTTAATACTCAATGTGTTCTAACTACCATGAAACCATAAGATGTCAAAATGTGGCCTCATCATAGGGATTCACTTTATTTCCTTCCTATCCACCTATTATTATTGATCTAAGAGTGTGAGGTGGTGAGATGCTATCATGTGACATCATCCTACTTACCTGGAGAGTCAATCACTTGATCATCACGTACTAACCATCCTTGATGCCCAAAGAAAAAGGGACTCACCATGTGGAAACATCCTATGATTTCTAAGGATCCTTAGCTTAGTTATTTTCCCTCATAATTCTATATAAGTGGATAAGTAAGGCCTCAAAATATGGTTGCTTCTTTTTTCTTCATTGTCTTGTAGGAAATTAAACTAGTCCTTAGAATTTGAGAAGATAAATTAGTCATCAAAACTTTAATTCGATGAGAAACAACTAAGGTAATTTTTTTTTAAAAAGTTAAAATTTGCAAAAAAGTTTGAATAAAAGGGGGATTTTTACCAAGCATGAAGCCAACATGAACCATTTTTAAGATAAAATGCTTAAGTGTAAGGATCAAATAACATAGTCCCAATTAATTTTAAGTTATTTAAGGGAATAAATGGTCCTAAAATCAATAAATACAAGAAAAATTAATAAGTATAGCCTATTGGGAGTGTATTAATATTATTTTATGGTCTTGATGAGATAGATGACCATAAAATTTAAGCTCATGTAATGTTTATGTGGATGTCAATGTGTCCTCTAATTACCAGGTTCATGCCATATAGTATCCATCTTATCATCTACTACCTAATTGGTTGTCTACTTATATTTTTTTCCTCTGTAGTCATGGTGAGGTGAGATCTTGACACAAGTTAATATCTCATTTACATAATCCCTCACCAAAGGTTTTCAAACATATGAACTATCCATAAGGAATAGAGAATAAGATCATTCCATGTAACATGATCTCAATCATCTAGAAGATTTTTTGTTTGGGATCAAATATCAAGAAGTTATGATGAAGTAGATATCTTATATCATGACACTTGTCAAAACTCCAAGCATTAAGGAGGTTAAAATCCTATTTTAGAGTTTTAAAAGTCCTAGGGAAGTGAATAAGCAAAATTAGACACATGACATCATCTCCCCTTACTAGCGGCTAGTATACTTAGTAAAAAATAACTAAGTCTTGAAAGTGCATAAGGAATCGAGTGAGTGACAATTTGTATCTTTGGGCTTACCCATGGACTCATTGAATAAGAGCCATTGTATTTTAAATTTAAACTTATTCATTAAAATTACTAAGGTGAAAAACCAAAACAAATATAACATGTATCTTGATGTAAACTAATAAAGGTAGGAATTTCTGCAAATTTCAAGCCAACCAGTTTAACATGATTTAAATGACTAAACTTGAACATAAAAACCATAAATATAGGACCAAATTGATAAAGAAAAGAGTGAAAAAATTATAAGATAATTAGACCCTTTGTATAAAACTTAGGAAAAATGGTCTTAGAAAAAGGGAAATTCTAAAGAATTTAAAATCATGACTCAAGGAAGGCCAAGACTTATTATGTTTAGATAAATTATAAAACTTGGAACAATGCAATCCCATCATGCCAACTCTTTCTTAAACTAAATACATAAGATAAAGATCCACCTTTCAAACTCTATAACATTAGCAAAGCAAAATTAATCAAGATGATTTCATCATACACAAAAGACTCTATTTAATTTGACCTTAAATTACCATAGGCCCAAGGTATAAACTTGACTGAATTATAAGACCAAGCTTTATATCAAGAGAAACTCTATGATTTCATGACGAAATTAGGGTTTGTTATGAAAACAACAAGATATTGTTTATGGTTAGTAATTTTGTAAAAAGAACATTGGAAATATTAATGCACATCTTTTGTTTTCATTATTATGTTTTATTTTCATGAATTAATTAAAAATTTTGGTGGTATAATGTGTGATATTAATTCTTGAATATTTATTAAGTGTATTTCTACAATTTATGTGATAGTTAAGATGGGAAACAAGCTATTCTAACTAAGATATGTTGTTCTTTACATGTCATTTAGATCACTATGACTCTATATGAGAATACAAATAGTTTAATAGGTTTTGATTATTAGGAAAAGTTATTTAAATTCAACATAAATATTTTCCCTATACATGTTTCCCTATGTGGTTGAAGTCCAATCTAATATAAAACTTGATAGTGGTAAAACTATAACTAGGAAAATATTTGGGAATCAAGTAGTGATGCCTTCCATATTTCTTATAAACCTACTTATTATGCATTAATATCCCTTCTTTTATGTCTATTTATTACCCATGATTCATTGCCTCTATTTTCAAACTATGAAGTGAAGTTGCTCAAGGAGTAAACTTGTTGAATTAGATCAACTAGTGTGAGGAAGATCTATGTTAGTGAGAAACATGAATTGAACCTCTAGTGGTAGCATTAAATCTTTTCGAGATTCATTAAAATAAGTCCAATTCATGGATCTCAAAACCTAAAACTCATGCCCTAGATTTTTCTATCAGTAATCCTAAAATTAGTAAACGAAGTTCTTCTAATTGTCTTCCAAGATATCTCAATACACTTAACTCAATAGGTGTATTTCAAAACATAAAATCTTGTGCATAACAATATTCATACTAATTAATAATCCAATCATCCTAATTTATGTATAATTGGTAATAATATAAGCATTTATTTCTCTATGATCATAATATTATTCACTTATGTATAATGGGCACATGCCCATGAAAAGATAATAATTTCATTATCAATTAAGAATCCAATAGTCCAAATTTGTCTAGAATGGAAACAGAAGCATTCTACACATCATATAAAAATGTTACAAACTAATAAATAATATAGTGTTTGATTGTGTAAAATATCCTTATGCCCACTCTACATAAAATATAGATATTGGATTCATCATTATTAATGTTATTAGTGTACTAGACATGCGTAGAATGAGGAATAATATGAGCACTTATTTATTATTTATTATAATACTATTGGTGTTGTCACTTGTATTTTCATCCTTTCAATATATGCCTAGATCTCCTCATCCAAGTGGCATAATGGAAGCATCTCTCTTGTTTTGGGTAATAATTTGTTGAGATGAATCTCTAGAAGGGCTAGTTCCCTTGATGCACTCTTTGAAGTACTTTCTTGCCTATCAAATTTGGATGAAAAGGGTATATAAAAACAACTAAGAAAACTAAAATGTGATGCATCAATATTGAATTTCCTCATATTGAGTTAAATTATACTACTTAGAGCTAAAAAAAATTCTTTCACTTAAGACTCACAACTCAAGATGAATTATTACATCAATATTTCCTAATTTAGGTTAAAGAGGTATTTGAATGCTTTGGAGGGTAATGGTCAATTCATTTGGGAAATATAGTCATAAACCACTTCTAAAACACTCATACACCTAATAGATAACACTAACAAAGATCTTTAAAAATTACTCTTCTATAAATTGGAGAACAATCAAAGATAACATGCTAGAAAATATCATCTTCTACTAGACAAGACCAACAATATTTCATCAACACTAAATGGTACAAATTTTAAGTAGGCAAATTCACTTGTCTTATTTCTTTGAGAGATATTCAAGTACAAAATTGGCTAGAGATTCACCATCAACCAATAGAGGCTTCTCAAAAGAGCTAAAATAATCAATATTTATAGCCTTTGAGAGAGGAGAAAGACAAAAGAAGTACAAAGGTCACTTGGAAACTTTTAAAGACCCTCCATGGTATTATATTCATTAGGAATGATTTAAAATGGCTCACACTTATATTTTTCACCCTTCTCACCCTTATGTCCACTATGCCAGTTTTGACTACCTAAAAGGAAAGCTCTAGTTTGGATACTTAGGAGTTTTTTATTGTAATAAAATGGCCATAGGGAGTTATTATAATTCAAAAGTTCCCACCCAATATTTATTTCATTTTCAGTTCAGACTCCTCTTGTAGCCTGCACAACACAAAAAATGGTTAAGAAAACATTGGTTCTCACATTTTATATACAATTGTGTACAACTCATCTTGCTAGGAGATAGCCTGAGGTAGTCCTCTACATGGTAAAATAAATTTAATTACCAAATTATGTCATTAAGATATATTTTGAAGCTCATTTTATCTGTTGGGTCCTAGTTGAGGGTTTATTAGGGTTTTAAGTAGTTTTGAGTCTTAGGATATGTTTATAAAATTTTAACATTTACCATATCATTGAATTCCATATAATTGATGCCAATGGACCTTGATAACACCCCAAAATTTCTCTATCTCCCATGAAAGTCCTTAGAAAAGATATGAGCATTTGAAAACACCTCATTGATCTTGTCCTTGCTTTTCCTACATGCTTGAAATTTCTCTGGGCTATAAATGGATTCCTTATAAGTTACCCTGCATAATTCAATTTCAAAAATTTTGTATACACCTCCCTAAAATTAACAAATAATTTTTATAATCCACCAAGAGCTATAAATGAATATGGACCCCCAATTGGTTCTATGTCTCCTCAAGGCCTAATAGGTCTAATAGGCACCCTATTAGATTTGGATACTAGGCATGATATATGATATTTCTCTTGATGTATCATGTATTTTCATACCAAATTTTATCTTAAAATACCATTTCATAACACTAAAATCACCCTTCCTCATCCTCTTTCATTATTTACCAACTAGGCCTAGTGGAAGTTTGCCATGTTAGACAATGTGCATGAGAAATTTTGGTCATAGAGAGAGTTTTAAAATTTTTATAACACTTATTATCACATATTAACCTTAAATTAACCTAAAAAAATGTTTCCATGAGGTTACCAAAGCTCCATATCATGTTTTTTTCTCATTTTGCCCTCACTATCTCATTTTTCTAAAACCTAATTTTCCTAGACTGCCTGACCTCTGAGGAAAAATAGTGAGGTATATCCATGGAAAATTGAATATTTTTGGATATTTTAAAAACCATAATTATAAATTTTATTTAATTTTTTTACTTTATTCCATGGTTTATGTGTCTAACCAACTCCAAATGCCCTAAAAAGGCATCTAAAAAGCTTTTTTTCCTATATTTTCTCCTTCATTCCAAGAATGACTCTTCAAGGCTAGTGCCAATGATATTAGGCATTAATTTCATGATTATAATCTTAAATTAATGATAATTAATATTTATAATCACCAAAAAAACCCATATCCTCTTAAATTCTCATACTTACCTATTGAACAAAGAGTGTTCCTAACTCTTTGTACAGACTGTTATTCTTTGGCCAAGTAGGGAAAGAAGATGATAAATTTGGTAGAATTTTAGGATTATTTGAACAATATAATAATTATTAGGAACCATTATACATTTATTTTAACCTTCCTTTATTATATAAATAAGTATACTCTTTTATCTCACTTTTATGTTTCAAGATTGCAACATAGTGGTTATAGGTGAGCACAAGGGGTAAAAGAGGTCTTTTATAGGTTTATTGTGTCAAGTTTATATTTCATGGATTTAAAATGAATTTTTTTGAGGTGTTATATTCTATTCATCAGGTTTAAACTCTTGTTATCCCTATTTATGTACCTTGATCTTTAGGATTGAGCCCTTTCTAGATGTTGACTTAGACACTCTTAGTTTGATTGTTGTAGGTATAATGTGCATCACCTGGAGCTTAGATTCTGATTTGAAAGATACATTTAATAAATTTTGAATTCATACCATGTGTTTTAACCAATATTATTCCTTGGAAAGTTTCAAAACACCACTTTAAATATCTAGCTTAGGGTCACTATCTCATATCCTACTAGACTGAGACATATACCTTTTACGCCTATTTGTACCCATTTTCTCACTTGAGCCTTGTTCATGGTGAGTGAGGAAGTAAGTAACACTATTAAAACTATAATTAAATCATTTCAAATTATACCAAACACTTTACTCTACCAAACACTTCAACTAGACCTTGTTTTAAAATTAGTGAAATGTTGACTGAGACACTCCTAGTCTAACTATTGTCTATAGGTGTCAATGCTTGTAATTGGATTTTACATGATGTTAAAGACTCCATTTAAAACTTTTGAGATCAAACAACTCATAATTTATCTTTCACTCACCTTTTTATGACCTCAAATCATCAAAGGGCATTAAGGTTGGGGTCACTGTCTATACCCTGTTAGACTGAGACATTCCTGCCTATAGGTACATATGGCCCTAAATAGGATGGTAATTGAGTTCATATACCTCTTTGAACTCACTATGAAGTCACAAAACACCTGCGATTATCTTATTTCCACTTATATGCTTTATGTAATCTCAAACTATAATCTCTTTATCCTAAGACACCTATGTCCTTAAGACCCTACTGTAGGTGTGTGTTCTCCATACACAGGACACCTATAGATAGTTATGGAGTTTATAAGGGAACATGTCCATCCTTTCCTTATTTAATTCATGATATTTGTTTAAACTTCCATCTTCGTAAATCATCCTAGTCATGAGAATGTTCAATATTTCTCTTTAGAGTGTCAAACTTCATTTGTATTTTCAGGCCTGTAGATGTTACTAAAACATCTTAGTGTTTTTTAGAACATGTTTGAGGCCTTAAAAAACATATCTCCCTCTACTCTTTGACCTTAATTATTGGAATAGGTTCTTTTTGTGCTAGGGGATGAAATATGGGTGAGGTTAGATTCGTTTGAAAATTTTGAAAACATGCTTTGAGATACTCATAAGAAACCCCCTGAGCTTTATTTTGACACTTTAGGGATAATTTCCCAGAACACAACCCTTTGTCTCTTCAACATGATCATACACCTATTTTATTGAATTGACACTTTCATTAGTCTGTTAAGGTTTGGTCATGAATCCCCTAACCTTAATTAGGTGTCAAGTTGATTCACTCTCTCTATCTAAGCATTTAAGCACCCTTCTCAGCCACCTGTAGGTGGATGTTTAGATACACCACAGTGAGGTAAAAAATAAATAACATAAAAATACCAATGAAATTGAAATTTTTATGCTTCTGTCAAGCATTTCATTGCACCTCTATCAATTCTAAGAGGTTGGAAAACATATTTTACCCTTTCATACCTCAATATGACATCAACAAGGCCCTATAGGTGTACATAAGGAAGTTTTATGTAGGCAAGACATGGAGTTGAGAAAGAACATGTTAGGGAATAGCTTAAAAATAACTCATATGTTTTTTTTTAACCTTAAAATAAGTGATATTCATCAATGGGACCTTGAAACCATATTCAACACACCTATTTAATATGGAAATCACTTGCATATATGTGGAATAGAGAAATCAAAAACATCAAATGACTATTTTAACATGGTGAATATCCTTGGGACCAAATTTTAACCTTTTTCATACATATCAATGGGTTATCTCAGACTTATGATGGCTTGTACAATCAAAATACCCTAATTATCACTTTGTGAACAAGTTAAGCAAGTCTATATAGGTGACTAAAAGTGAAACTAAGAATGAAGTTGACAATGGAGGAATATAATCTTGAAAACTACTGAAAGGATGACATGATGGAAAAAACACATGGAATTAGGTGAAAATATTAATTTTAGGCATGTGGGACATGTATAATAATTTTTTACTCTACGTTGCATTCAAATTTTTGGTCGAGCACTGTAATTTTGGTTCCCACACATCTTGGATGTGGCGATAGAGTTAGGGCAAAACACGAGTTCATTTTCTGTCTAAGTGTCGAGTGTAGCGGAGGCTAAAGTACCACTCCCTGAGCATGAGTCTTCTTTCTCTTCTTTTGTTTCTTTCATTTCATTTTGCCTAAATGTTGAGATTTGAGTGGAAGCTACCAAGTGTCACTTTCTAAAACACAGAGCCGGCCAACTGGCATCCTCTAAGCCCTCTTTTGTAACTTTCCAAATAACTGTAGATTGTGTCATGTACCTAACAATGGCTAGGTAGAAGCTACCATGTGTCAGCATCCGCATCTCATTTTGGAAACCCACATTCATTCTTATTTTTTAGCAAAGACTTTCAACAAGCTAAGCAGAGGAGAGAACAAAGAGCACCAGGTGGTAGTTACAGAGGCCCTAAACTACCTTTTTGAAGGAGTGGAAGTCACCACATGTCAGCATCTAGGAGACTTTGGTCCAATGCTTTCATTCAATGCATAAATGAGTGATTTCATTTTTCTTAAGTGTTGAAGTGCAGTGGAGGCTACCAAGTGTCACTCTCAAAGCCCCTTTCTACTCCATCCCCAAAAAAAGCAGAAGGCACCACATAACCCTAGGAGGGGAAATAGAGAATGCTATGTATCTTCCTCAAAGCTATGGAAGCCTCCATGTGTCAATGCCTTAGATATCATCTTCAAGTTTCATTACTGAAAAAGAGATCATTGTGGGCCTCAGGTGTTACTATGAAAGTCTGTAGAAGCTGCCAAGTGTCACCATCCGTAAAAGTCTGATATATGTCCAGAGTGATACTACAACATAGCCAAAGACAAGTGGGGAGAGCCGCGTGTCTTCAATGAATCAGGTGGAAGGTGCCAAGTGACATTTTCTAGCGCCTTCTAAGTAATAAAAGAATTTTTAGGAAATCGACTAAGTGTCCTCTCTTGTTTCAACATAATAGAGTGTTTCATGTATCTATTGCCACAAAGTGAAATGGAGGGAAATCAGTTGGAATTAATTTGAGTAGATGGAACAGTTCCTCAGGTAGATTTTTGGAACTCCCAAAGCATTGAAGACACCTTCTATTTGTCCCCTATGAGTGAAGGATGGAGGAGATTGTGCGGGAAAGGGGATGATAGAAGGAGTGATTCGAAGATATAAAAGAAGAAGAATTGTAAGAAGATGGAAGGGGGGATTGGTTTATAGTTTTAGACTTTATGTAATTTTTGACCAGTAACATCATTTGCTCTTGTCTCAATTTTCTTAAGTTATAAAGTTGATATAACTGTGCATGTTTCTAGTCCTCTTATGTGGCTGAATGAATTAAGAAGATTAAGCTCCATGCCTTGGTTGGTATTATCTATGTCATTTGTGAAGTATTCTATACTATAGATTTTCTGAAGTTGTGATTAGGGATGTCATTTTCTTTTGTCTCATTTTCTTGAGTTAGAAGGTTTACATAACTATATGTGATTTTTGTGCCTCTTATGTGACTAGAAAATTCTATTAAGAAGATTGAACACTATGCCTTTATTGACATTCTTTGTGTCTTAGTGAAAGAACTCCCTGTTGTGAGCCTCTGTTTCTATTATTTCAACCTTTTACATTGATCATGCACTTGTTTGCTCCTAGATTTAATTAAATCCTATAATAGTCTCACTATGCTTAGGTTAAGATTAGGATTACACTCAGGCGCATTACCATAGTTAGGTTTCAATTCCTGCATTTTGTGTTTCTATTTAATCTCCTATCCCTTTTCCCTAACACCCAATACAAAAGAAGAGACCAGCTTCTCTAAAATTTGGAGGTTGTTTCAAGCCACATTGTCCCACAATTTGAAACTTCCCATTGTTGATTAGTTAAGATCAAGCACAATTTTAAACCATCAATAGTTTTTGGCATGCCCTATGGGACCAATGTTTAAGTTTCTTTCAATATTGCATGAACTAGAGAGCTACGAGGAGTCAGAGCTGTGGACTAGTCACCAGATCACAATCTGCTTCAAATCTAGGTATTCTTTTACCACCTCTGGTAATTAGTCCAAGAAGAAGAGCCAACTAGTTTGTACCAGTACCAAACAGGGGAGCCCATGTACCCCCAAGAAATTACGTAAGCTGGAACACTGGTAGTCCCTTCATCCCCCCAACACCACTAGTTGTTTGGGATCCTATCCCAATAAATGCTCTAAAACCTCTGCCCAAATTTAGTAGGCAAGACTCAAAAACACCCGTGGAACATCTTCAAGATGTTTCAGATGTCTGTGCCATACATGGTGTCACAGAGCAAAATGTGGCCCTAAGGTTGTTAACAACCTCATTTAAAGGGAAGGCTTTAGAATGGTATCGGTCTTTGACCCTAAATACCATATCTACATGGGACCAGCTTAGAGATCAGTTCTTTGAAAGATTTGTAGTGAAATGTGATAAGTCTTCTCTATTACAGAAGTTGATCACCATTCAAAGGGGAGCACAAGAGGACATGACTGACTTCAACACCAGATTCTAGAAAACTTGGGATAGAATCCCTGTTGTAGCTAAACCACCACTTGGTATGGCCATAGTATTCTATGTCAAGGCTTTAAATTTAGATATATCTATTATGATTCAGTTACTGGGAGAACACACTTTGCCAGCAGCTTATGACCTTGCGATCAGAGCTGAGAATCATTTAATTGATGCTAAGAAGTTACCTCCAAGGCCTCCCATGCCTATATTCCCAAAAATTACCTTGCCCCTACCTCAAGAGATTCCTAAAGCTATAAGCCCACCTGTGTCTATGTATACTTACCCTCCATCATCTGTAAAGTAAATGGTCCCTGCTCAGTCATCTGAGATGGACGATATCAAGATTATGCTAAGGACATTCTCCAATGAGCTGATTAATATGAAGAGGCAATAGAATACTTTCCCTAAGCCCCCTTATCAAGGATATCAAGGAAATAGGTTTTCATCCCAACCAAACCAATATCAAAGCCCTCCAAGGCAAACCAACCATCAACCAATAGATCAATTAGTTATAGTTCCCACACCCTCACAAACCATTCCTCCCAACTCAAATAGGGAGATGGTTCCAGCCAGAATAATTATGTGGATGATACTAATACTTGGTGTTTCCCTTGCAACAATGCTCACACACCTAGAGATTGTCCTAGGGGTAATCTAGAATAAAGAGTGGCTAAGTAGAGAAGAATGGATGGTTAGTTTGCTAGTACTAGTAATAATCAAGCCTACCAGTCTCCTGGCATGCAGAATTTAGTTGCAATGGCTCAAATGCAAGGAATGTCCTCGCAACAAGAGGAAGAAATAGCCTTGAAACATGCTTTGTTCTCATGGGTTGAGGATGAAGAAATAGTTTCCTTGAACGAGGCATCTGCCTCCCAAAGGCCAGTAGTGCGATCTGATTATTACACCAAATCAAAGAGGAGAATGATGGAGTAGCCCAAAATCATGAGTGGTCAAGTCAAGAATAATCCTCCATCTCAAGGGCAAAAGAGTGTTGCTATTAGACAAGAAGTGCATCAGTCAATACAAAATCAAGGGATCCTGGTCCAGATTCAAGAAAGAACAAAGTATCCCTATTACCAAAAAACTCAATCCTTGGGACCAATCAATGTAGTAGACCAATTAAAAAGGACTCTAGCACAAGTGTCTATATGGTATATTTTGGCTATTCATGTACAAAAGACATACTACAAGAAGATCTACATGGGCAAGCAGTGCCCAAAAGTGTTGTTACCAAGGAAGGACCTGTTGGAAAGGAAAATCTCAAAGATACGGTTCCTCCAATGACAACAGCCTTCGTGAACAATGCAACACAAGTAAGTAAATCCAAGCCAGAGCCTTTCTATTTGACTCTAATAATTGGAAAGAAACTCCTACATAATGCATTGATAGATTCAGGAGCTAGCACAACTGTGATGCCTAAACAAATAGCTGATGCTTTGAAAATAAATTATGAACCCCTTACAAAAGGAGTAATGTAGCTAGATGGCAAAATAGTGCAAACCATAGGGAGAATTAAACAACTCCCCTTGAAGTTATACACATTTCCAAACATAATTGTTAACCAAGATATAGTTGTCATATATAGTCCTCCTGTCTTTGGTTTATGTTTATCTAGAGAGTTTACAACAAAAATAGGAGGGTATATGTCTCTTGACTGGTCTCACCTCATCCTGAGAACCAGATACTATTCAAAGATGAAAATTCTATCTGAACCATTGTCTAAAGACCATATCACTAATGAGCCAATAACAAGATTAGAAGCAGATCATGCCATATTGAATAAAGAAGAAATATTTTGTTGAAGAACTAGGAGATTAGACTGAGCATGATCAAGAAGAAGAAAACAGCAAGTTGTTGGCTATGATGCATAGCGACCCATATGGAAACTATGACTCTATTGGTTTGGGCACGTATGTCATTTTTGATGAGGATCAGGTGATCCTAAATGTTATAAAAGAATAAGCACCTACTACTCAAGATTTAGAGCTTTGGACTTTGAATTTTAATGGGGCTAGAAGTAAACATGGTGCTGGAGCAGGAATTTGTCTTACTGGTCCAAATGGTGATAAAATTTTAAGGGCTATCCGATTTCAATTTGGTTGCACTAATAATGATGTAGAATATAAATCTCTAGTACATAGGCTCCTGATAGCCAAGAAAAAGGGAATAAAGGACCTAAAGGTAAAAAGAGATTTAAAATTAGTAGTAAAGTAAATTAGGGAAAAGGCAGCAGCTAAGAATGTGAGAATGAGATCCTACATGCATAGGATTTGGGATTTGATAGATGATTTTAAAGCTTTCAATATTGAAATAATCTTGAGAAGTCAAAACTCTAAGGCTGATAGGATGGCTCAAATTGGCTCACAGTTTAACCCAACAATTGGCCTATTGGTTAATAATGAGTCAGTAAAAGTTATAGTGAGACCGACCATCCCAGACAATGATGAAAATTGGCAAGTGTTTGAAAATGATGCTCAGGTAGTCTCTTTCTTACAAAAATTAGATGAGTTTGCTGATCAGTTACAAACTAAAATTGAAGAGGCATATGGTGATAAAATTATACAGTTGAGTACTAATAATCTCCCTAAGGGATTGATCACCTTAGAAAACTTGTTTGACCTAGAGGATGTAAGCCTGGCAAAGAAAAGGTTTTAGGTAGATAAAGCAGAATATTCTGAGGTAGAGGTGAGTGATGGGAAGAGGCTAAAAGTTGGGAATTTTGCAACTCAAGAAGAGAAGGAAAGACTAATTGAATTGTGCCAGAGATACGACAGAGTCATAACTTAGATCTATGAAGACCTTCATGGATACAACATAGACATTATCTAGCACACAATAGAATTGGCTAAGGGATCTAAGCCCATCAGATAGAAGTAGAGGTTAGTGAATCAAAGGATTGAGCCTCTAATGGTAGATGAGTTATAAAAACTTTTAGACTCCAAAATAATATTTCCAATCAGGCACTCGACCTGGGTATCAAATCTAGTCCCAGTTAAGAAAAAGAATGGAGATGTAAGACTATGTGTAGATTTTAGAGATCTAAATAGAGCATCTCTGAAAGACCACTATCCCTTGCCCTCCATGGAACAAATTCTAAAAACTATGGCTAGATTAGAGAGGCTTTCTTTACTTGATGGTTTCTCTAGGTATAATCAAATTTGGCTAGCGGAGGAGGACCAGTACAAAATTGCTTTCACTACCAAGTGGGGGACATTTGCTTATGCAAAGATGCCATTCAGCTTATTAAATGTAGGAGCCACCTTTCAACGAGCTATGGATATAGCCTTTGGTGAACTCATAAACAAGGTCATCTTGGTCTATCTAGATGACCTCACTATTTTCTCAAAAAATGTTGATGATCCTTTTGATCATTTAGAATTTGTCTTCAAGAAGTGTCAGGATTTTGGGATATCATTGAATCCCAAGAAATGTATTTTTGTTGTACATCAGGGTAAACTATTGGGGCACATAGTATCTAAAGAGGGGGTTTCTATAGATCTTGAGAGAATTGTAGCTATAATGGACCTACCTCTTCTAGCAAATAAAAAAGTAGTCCAGTCCTTTTTAGGGAAGATAAATTTTGTCAGTAAATTCATATCTAATTTTATAGGCTTGGTTAGACCAATGACACTCTTTCTAAAAAAGGACTTGGTCTACAAGTGGACTATATAAGGAAGGCAAGCTTTTTAGGGGGTCAAGAAGGCTATCTCAGTAGCCCCAATGCTCAAGAACCCATATTTTTCAATGCCCTTCATAATGTATGTCTATAGAGGGGAGTCAAGTATTGTTGTTGTCCTGACTCAAAAGAATGACAGGCTAGAGGGGGAGCACCCAATAGCCTTTTTCTCAAGAACTCTTAGAGATTATGAGACTAGGTACAATTTTGTGGAAAGACAAGCCTATGCCATAGTAAAAGCCCTCAAGAAATTTAGGTATCTAATATCAGGGAACAAAATCTTGATACTTGTAGCTCACCCAAGTGTTAGGGAATACATCATGGAGGGGGAGATTACTAAGAAAAAATCCAATTGGATCACTAAGATCCTTGAATATGTTGTAGAGGTTAGACCCACCAAGCTGGTCAGAGGTAGGGGCTATGCCAATACATAACCCAAGAGCTTGAAAAGATGGTACCTGAGGAAGTAGAATCAGAAGGAGAGACAGAGATAGTGCTAAAATTACAAGAGGTTGATCAAGAATCCTGGGTCACAAGCAAGATTCAATTGATGAAAAATGGGATTTATCTAAGAGAACTCCCTCAAAACAAGAGGAGATATTATAGGATACAGGGAGATCATTTTATTTTAATTGAACAAGTCCTTTTTAGGAGAAATTTTGATGGAAATTTGTTAAGATATGTAGAGCAGGCTGAAGCTAAGAAGATACTACAAGAAATGCACCATGGAATATCAGGGGGCATTTTTCTGCAAAAACCATAGCCATAAAGATAAATGAAGTAGGATATTTCTAGCCTACTTTATTTGTAGATTGTTATCAGCTGGTTAGAAAATGTCAATCCTGCCAGTATTATATGGGGATGAGGAGGAACGCAGGCATGTCACTTATCCCTATAGTTGTGGATGAACCTTTTGTTCAATGGGGTCTTAACTTCATTGGAATGATAAATCTAATGTCTAGCATGGGTCACAAATAGATATTAACTGCCATAAACTATTTCACCAGATGGATCGAGGCAGTCCCACTTAAGGAAGCAATAGAGAATGTGATCGTAAATTTTCTAGGGGGTATCACTACTCGCTTTGGGGCTCCTCACACCATCATTTTAGATAACACTAAAGCATTCTTGGGGTCTAAGGTATCTAACTTCACCTTGAGACATGGAATATATATAAAAACTTCATCTAACTATTACCCTCATGGTAATGGTCTGGCAGAATCAACCAACAAGAACTTGATAAGACTCATCAAACGAATAGGGGCTGATCATCATAAAGAGTGGCATAAAGTGCTTAATCTATCACTATGGACTGATCGAATCATGCCCAAGCAGGTGATAAAAATGTCTCCATATGAATTGATATATGGAAAGTCTACCATGATTCCCCTAAGATTGGGAATCCCTGCTCTTCAGCTGATCAAACAAATTGAGATTGAAGAAAATGGCCCCATACAGGTCAAACTCACAAAAATTCTAGAAGTTTAGGAAAAGAGGGATATAGCCCATGATTCATTAATCAAGCATTAGTGAATGGTCAATAACTATTTTGATAAAAGGACTTTGAATCCTAATTTTGAGGTGGGATCAATCATTTTAAAATGGGATGCGTGGGCCGCCAAGCCAGGTTAGCATACCAAATTTGAAGCACTATGGACTAGACTGTATAAATTCTGTGCATGCAAGTAGATGAATTATTTTGAGCTAGAGTCGATGAAAGGAGAACCTGAAGAGATTCCTTTAAATAGAATCTATTTAAAACATTTCAATTGACTTGGGTCTCTCATGTATTAAAGTTAAATAGTTTCCCTTTCTTGTATTATTTTTTCATTATTTTCTCGCTCTACTTTTAAATAAGTGTTTTTAACACATGTTGACGGCTCTTTTGAAATTGTAATTTTCATAATTTTGATCTAGTAGGAGGTGGAGTTTTCTTTTTGAGTAGGCTCAAAAGTCCTGAGGGTTGTGAGTAATTGTAGAGTAAATTTTTACTCTACGTTTCATTCAAATTTTCAGTTGAGAACAGAAATTTTGGTTATTGCACATCTTGGACGTGGCGGTAGAGTTGGGGTAGAACATGAGTTCATTTTCCCTCTAAGTGTCAAGTGCAGTGAAGGCTACCAAGTTCCACTATCTGAGCATGAGTCTTCTTTCTCCTCTTTTATTTCTTTCATTTCATTTTGCCTAAATGTTTAGATTCAAGTGGAACCTGCCAAGTGTCACTTTCCAAAACATGGAGCTAGCCAACTGGCATCCTTTAAGCCCTCTTTTGTAAATTTTTAGATAACCATAGATTGTGCCACATACCTAACAACAGTTAGGTAAAAGCTACCATGTGTCAGCATCTGCATCTCATTTTGGCAACCCACATTCATTCTTCTTTTTTGGCAAAGACTTTCAACAAGCTAAGTAGAAGAGAGAGCAGAGAGCACCAGGTGGTAGTTATAGAGGCCCTAATCTACCTTTTTGAAGAAGTAGTGGAAGTCACCACATGTCGGCATCCAGGAGACTTTGGTCCAATTCTTTCATTTAATGCATAAAGGCATCATTTCATTTTGATTAAGTGTTGAACAGTAGTAGAGGCTACCAAGTGTCACTCTCAAATCCCCTTGCTACTTCATCCCTAGAAAAAGTGGAAGGCACCACATAACCCTAGGAGGGGAAATAGAGAATGCCACGTATCTTCCTTAAAGCTATGGAATCCTCAACATGTCAACACCTGAGAGATCATCTTTGAGTTTCATTGCTAAATAAGAGATTGTGGTGGGTCTCAGGTGTTACTATGAAAGTCTGCAGAAGCTGCGAAGTGTCACCATCAATAAAAGTCTGATATATGTCTCGAGTGATATTAAAACATAGCCAAAGAGAAGCGGAGAGAGCCGCATGTCTTCAATGAATCAGGTGGAAGGTGCCAAGTGTCATTTTCTAGTGCCTTCTAAGTAACAAAAGAATTTTCAAGAAATTGACTAAGTGTCCTCTTCCATTTCAACATAACAGAGTGTTCCGTGTATCTATTACCGCAAAGTGAAATGGAGGGAAATCAGCTGGAATTAATTCGAGTAGATGGAACAGTTCCTCAGGTAGATTTTTGAAGCCCCCAAAGCATTGAAGGCACCATCTATTTGTCCCCTATGAGTGAAGGATGGAAGAGATTACACAGGAAAGGGGATGATGGAAGGAGTGATTCGAGGCTATAAAAGAAGAAGAATTTTAAGAAGATGGAAGGGGGGGTTGGCTTATAGTTTTAGACTTTCTGTAATTTTTGACCAGTAACATCATTTACTCTTGTCTGAATTTTCTTGAGTTATAAAGTTGATATAACTATGCATGTTTATGTGCCTCTTATGTGGTTGAATGAATTAAGAAGATTAAGCTCCATGCCTTGGTTGGTGTTATTTGTGTCATTTGCGAAGTAGTCTATACTGTAGATTTTTTGAAGTTGTAATTAGGGATGTCATTTGCTTTTGTCTCATTTTGTTGAGTTAGAAGGATTACATAATTGTATGTGACTTATATGCCTCTTATGTGATTGGAAAATTCTATTAAGAAGATTGAACACTATGCCTTTATTGACATTCTCTGTGTCTCAATGAAAGAACTCACTGTTTTGAGCCTTTGTTTCTATTATTTTGACCTTTTACATTGATCATGTAGTTATCTGATCTTAAATGTAATTAAATCCTATAATAGTCTCAGTATTCTTAGGTTAGGATTAGGATTACACTCAGGTGCATTTCCATTGTTAGGTTTCAATTCCTGCATTTTGCGTTTCTATTTAATCTCCTATCCCTTTTCCCTAACACCCAATACAAAAGAAGAGACCAACTTCTCTCAAATCTGGAGGTTGTTTCAAGCTGCATTATCCCATAGTTTAAAACTTCCCATTGTTGATTTGCTAAGATCATGTGCAATTTTAAACCATCAACAGGACATCATTTTACATTCACTTAAAAACTCTTTAAAAGACCAATTTTCTAGAACAAGGCAAACATGATTGTAACTTCATTCCTTCACTCTTCCTTACAAACTGAGCTAGCTGGCTTATCAAATCAAATCCAAAAGTGAAGAAAATAATGGAGGACATGAGGTAATGGATTAAATATAATTTTTAACCAATATTAACAAGTTAATTTTATGGACTTTCATAAACAAGAGAAAAACTTGTAGGGTGTACAAATTAGCAAGAAAATTTGAAAGGTCAACATTTTAAGAATGGTTCATAAATATTAGACAACCATTCATAAAAAACCAAACATCAAATGGAAATTTATTGAGTTTAGAATACACCCCCAAGAGAATTTTTCTTGAAACCCCTTGTGCTGACTGTACCAAGTACAAATCAATAGGTCACTTTTTCTTGCCAAGAAAGGTGAAAAGGAGTAGAATGGTTTTGGCATTAAAATTACACTTTACAATAATTTAAAACATGGAGATAAGAATTTGGAATATGAAAATTCACATATCAACCTTTTTCAAATGGTACATTTCCCAAAGAGGTCGTACAAGTGTCATTTTCTTCTCTTTTCACTAGAAAATTGCCTTTTCTTTTGCATAACCTGCCATATTTTAGTTTTTTAGTTAATTAAGACTTTTAAGGACACATGGGCATGAAATAATATTTTTTAACCTTCACATTTCCCCAAAAACCTATAGAAATCATTAAATGCACCTTTTTGACTCCTAAAATGACTCAAAATGACATATTGGCTAATGAAATTTATGAGAAAGGCTCATGTATCATTGAATAACATTAAATGGACTATTAAACACCTAATTTAAATATATTATGCCCCTAAAACATCTATAACACCAAATTTTTACCTAGGGGTGCCCAAATTTGACCTAAGAGTCAAATTTTGTTAATAAATATCTTGTGTATAATGGGCACATTTGCATTTAAAAAAAGGTAATAATGTCATAATTAATTAATAATCCAATAGTATTGATTTTTGTATAATGGGAACATGTACAATATACACATTAGATAAGATTGTTATCAACTAATAAATCCAATTTCCTTCACTTGTTTATAATCTACATGTTCCCATTCTACACAAAATAAATATATTATATTATTAATTGATAATGTTCTTAGTATACCAAACCTTTTATAAGGGGGAATAATATAATCACTTATTTCTAAATGCTCATAACTATGCTGGCTTGTGTAGAATGGTCACATGCCCATTTTGAAAAATATAAGAATGTCATCATCAATTAATAATCCATTAGTCTTAATTTATGTAAAATGGACACTGCCAATTATATAAATTATATAAGAAAATTATCAACTAAGAAATCTAATATTGTTTGCTTGTGTAGAATCTACATGTGCCCATTCAACAAAAAATAGATATATTTGATTCTTGATTGATAATTTTTTTAATATACATGACCTATGTATAATGGATCATAATATGAGCACTTCTTTCCCAAAGCTTAAAATATTTTTGTATTGCATGGAATGGTTACATTCACATTTTGAAGAAGATGATAATTTCATTATCAACTAAGGTTTTATTAATATTAATTTGATTATAATGATAAAATGTACATTCTGCACATTATATAATATCATTATTAAATAATAAACCCAATGGTCTTTGCTTGTGTATAATTTGTATGTGCCCATTCTACACAAAATAAAAATATTAGATTTATTATTGATAATGTTGTTAGTATACTAGATCTTTGTAGAATGGGGTATAATATGAACACTTCTTTCTTAATTTTCATAATATTGTTAGATTATGTAGAATGGACACATGCCCATTTTTGAAAAGATATGAATGTCATCATTAATTAAGAATCCAATAATCTTAATTTTTGTAAAATGGGCACATGCCCATTTTACACATTAGAATACTATTGGATTATTAGTTTATTGTGTTATCTTTTTTAGATATTCAGCCATGTGCCCATTATATAGTATCAACGTAAGTCTAATGTTATCACCTAAAAATACAATAGTCTTGGATTGTGTGGAAGGGATGCATTTTAATTCTAGAAAAGATAGAAATATTGGATTCTTAATTAATAATAATCTTAAAATACTATTAATAGATTAGCATAATGGGGTATAACATGATCAGTTCATGTTCTATGCCCATAATGTAGTTAATATATTGTGTAGAATTGGCACACTAGATTATAATTAATATTCCTATGATAATAATGTGGAGTCATGGTCACATTCCCATTCTCCATGTCTATTATATACATGATAATCCCATTAGATTCTTAATTGATAATATTTATAATATACTACAAGACCTTTGTATAATAGGTAATTTTGCTCATTATAAATAGTTTAAAAATAATTTTATCAATTAAGAATAAAATATTCTTATCTTATGTAGAATATAGGACTATAATTATTAGTAAATAATTATTCTTGTAGCAATAAATATCAACCTCTGGTTATAAGTTATGAGTGGACATTCAAATATGAATAAGTGTTGTTAAAAATTAAATTACTTTAATAGAACATTTTTTCATAAAAATTAATTTTGAATATACACAATAATCATAAGTTCAATTAAATTTACAATTATCACGAAGGGGATATTACATAAGATTTCATAGTAATGATATTAAAATTTTATATTCTATGTTTTAGAGGAGGAAAAAGTCATTACTAAGTATGAAATGAATTACTTTATGATAATTATTTTTATGTGGTATGACCATTTCATATAGATAAACTCAATTTGATATAAAATAAATATAAAAATTAATAAATAATATACAATGATATTACAAAATGACTCAATAATTTTTGACACTGAGTGTTTTTATATGAAAATTACATCTAAAAAGATATAAGAGTCAAGCCATACTTGGAAAATAAATTTGAAATCAAGGGAACAATTTACAAGGTGATTATAAAAGGACTCTATTTATGATTATTATTTTTGAATGAAACTACATTTATTGTAGACACCTAAAACTAGCCACTGATAACCTCCAATTAGGCTTTCAGCCAATTTCCACCCAAAATGCACAATTTGGCCTAAAAACACTAAAAAACGTTAAACAATGTGAAAATAAAATATTCAAGTGCTAATTTTAGATAGGGTATCCCTAAATGGGGAAATGAAATTTATGGGCTAACTAACTTTGATTAGTTCATTTTGTGTCAAAATGTCAAATTTGTACCTGGGTGCTCTGGATTTCTCTTCCCTAACAAATCTTTTGTACAAGACATGTGCCTCTGTTATTTGTTTTTAGTAACGTCCTAAATGGGAATACGATTCCAACACATCTAACATCACTTTCCAATTCTAATCCAGTCAAATTTTGGACCAATAACAAGACATTTTGATCAATTTGGGTAATTTGTGTATAAAGTGCTTAATCATGTTTAAGAGCTAATTAACCCAAATCAAGGCCTAATTAATAATTATATGTAAACTTGTTGAATATTTGTTTATATAAATGAATATTGAATATCTACATAATCAAGTGACCTCATTTCTTAAGAAGACATCCCTAGGCTATAAATGCCATAAATATCAAGATTCATGCCTCCATGCCTCATCAATGCTTTCCATGATGCCCTCCATGCCTCTTAATTTCCCATTCTTCCAATGCCATGATGAGGATAATTACAAACTTAATATCAAAAATTGAATTAATCCTCAACCACATATCTCAATCTTGAGATGGATGGTTTAGGTTATTTCTGATCAAATCCAAAAATATATAAATAAAAGGCCTCACGACATCATTTATAAGATTTTTTGACGCAAAGTTATAATGCCAAATTGGTTCCAAAAGATTCATACAACTAGTGTTATAATTCCAAATTGATTCCAAGCCAAGCCAAGCCAAGCCACAAGCCAAAGGTTCCAAGGAGAGATGGAGGTAGACAAGCTTCCATTGCCAAGGACTTTATGAGCACAAGTCAAGCAATCCACCAATACAAAGGCATTGGGAGAATCCAAGGAAGGTGAAGTAATTCTTATGTTTGATTCTTTTCTTTTTTGTTGTGTTTGTCAATTTTTTAGTTAACTAAGCTTTCCCTAGTGTTTAGGCCTAGAGATGATATGTTATTAGTGTGTTATTTCATCTTATTTTCATTTTGGAACTAACACCATACTAACCATCCTCTCTTGTCACAAATTCTTAGAGCACATAATGGCATGCTCGGTGGAACTAGACACATCTCACACCTGAAGGAGATCCTTTTAAAATTTTAAAATATCTATTTGAGCCTTTAAAACTCTTGAAATTTGATTTTCTAACTTTATTTTATCATTTTTAGTTGCCATAATTTTACACAGTAACTGACGTCAAAAAGAAATACCGACATTGGTTATTGACATAACTTACATTGTTCAGTAGAACCAACATCAGTTAGATCTTGGTTAGCCATAACTGACATCAATGGTAGTAACCAATGTTGGTCACTATGTTTTTCCAAAAACATAGACCTGAGAGATACTTTTTCAAAGTTTATTATTTCAAACTCAAAATAGATTCAAAGCTAAAGGACATGCTAACAATTTTTCTACAGAACCAAGTTTAAAATTTTCTCAAAACATGTTTAAATCACCTTTACATTATTAAAAATTGATTAGGAACCTTGTTTTGGGTGTTTAACAAAGAATTTAGGTGTTTTTGGTGAATGTTTTTCAAAGTTTACAACTAAGACCAAGGGGTGAAATGAACACCACCAAACATTTCATTTGGGTTTTAAAATTGAACACACTTGTCAATTTTTGTTTGCAATAGTTTTTTAATCAAATTTTGTTTGGCAAAAAGAGGAATGTTTCATGTATGCTCTTCCATTTATCCCCTATAGGTAACCTTTGGAATAAAAAGTACCATTCCTATTGCAAATTAACCTAGTCTAAGGCTTAGAAAGAAAGTCATCTAAATCACTATTCAAAAAATTATCAAAGGCTTGGTGACCTTGAAAATGACCCTAAAGTCTTTCTACTTTCATGCTTTATTTACTTTTATGCATCTTGGATTGCAAGGGGGACTTCATCACCTCAAACAAGTTATTTAGGGAAGCTTTGACCTGGGGTTTCATCTCCTAGCATTGACTTCATTTGGCTCCTTTCGAGTTGCATGTGGGATGTATCTATATTTGGACATCACACTACACTGAGTGAATAATATGATGTAGTGGTTGTAAAAAAGACTAGACATTTTTACAACTAGCCAATTCCATGGTCACCCAATTTTTGTACTTGTATTTTGCATTGTTTGATGTGAAAGTCATTGCGCAATTGATTCCTCTATAATGTTTGAAATTTACTAGTTTATTTAACCCCACATGCCATACCCTTGCTAGGATTTGGATGATTATACTTAGTGTATTTTGGTCATTTTTACTTGGTATAATTTGAGACTAAAACTTGTTTGTCTATTCATAATCCATGTGAAAATAATGTATTTGAGTTGCAAAAGGTAGTGTTATGCTGCCCAAAGCATGTTAAAACATTTTTGAGCCTTTTTAGTCTTTGAAACATAACATTAACCACATAATTCAAGCATGCTTATGCCGTTAGGATACTCAATTTATTTTAAGACTTGTTTACCATTGGATCAAAATCATTTGTTTTAAACCACTTTATGTATACCATTTAGACCTTTATCTTGTGTCGTCATGTTGTCCAATCTTGTCAAGCCTATTTTGTCAAATCCTAGTTTTTAGCATTGAGTTTTCAATTATCCTTGTTAAGTTTGGATCCAAACATTGATTTATTCTTGTTTAAGCCTAAATTCATGGGGATGATACATATATATTTCTCTTTTGTGTTGTATAACTTTGGTTAATCAATTAACCAAAATTTAAAACTATTGATGGTTTGTTTGTTTAATGCCTATCCTCATCATTGTTTATGCCATTATTTGGGAGAACAAAACCTTTTTGAAAGAGTCTTTTATCTTATGCCTTATGCTAGATGATCATGCTTATGTTTAATTCTTTGTGCTAGGTCTATGTCAAAGCTATTTCCAAACTTGTTAGAATAAATAAAATCACATTATCCTTTGTTTCAAGTCTAGATTTTGATGTTGTTTGACCAAAAGTCCTAGCATGCCTATTTATTTGAGCCTGGATTTTGAATCCATGTTTAGACAAAAGACCTAGAAACTCAACTTTTCCCTTTCCTAGTTTAGACCTTATTTGGAACACTTTGACCTGACCATTGACATGCTAGTTTTTATTCAGAAGCTTGACCTTTTATGCGTGTGACATTTGATGTTAAACATTTGATGTTAGGTTGTTTTATGCCATGTCTTATCAAAAATAATTTTGAAGATACAACTCCACTTTCAAACCAAATTGGAGATACAACTCCACCTTTTGACCAAGCTTGAACCATTTGTCCTTTAGACATAGTTTTTCAGAGATTGTAAAACTCTAAGTCCTTTTATTTTTAGATCTTTCATCATTTACGCAAATATGTATCGCTACACTTATGGTGGAGTCACTTACAATTGAATTATGATAAAATGGCCACACAAAATGACTTTTATGGATTTTGTCAAGACCCCAATGATGTTAATATGGTTTGTGAGATAGATTTCTATCTGCCTCATATTAATCATTCATGGGAACAAAGCCATGAAACAACATATGATCTGACTCGATACCTTGATTGTTATGAAGAGGCTTTTGAAGAGGAATTTGAAGACCTAACTATAGATAATGTTGTTTGGAATATAGATCCATACCCTCTTTGTAATAATTAGTACATAGAACATAGCCAAGAACCAACTAAAGATCCAACTCATGATTGGGATGATATGGTTTATGAGGAAGACTTGGATGTTTTTGTTTGTGCAAACAATAAAGTTTCATGATGTCCTTTTACTATCCAATCATTGACTACCCCTAACCCTCCTTTAGATTATATGATCTATCAAGCTCTATAATATCCAAGGAATACCTTTACCATTCCTAGACCTAGTACTTTTACTTGTGAAATCAATCATGTTCCACACCGCCCTATCATTACTATCTCAAGACTTTGTCCTTTGGCTCATAGAAGCAATTATGCTCCCCAGTGCCCTACCATTATCCAAGATATGTTCAAAACTAGTGTTTTCCAACTCATTGGAAACCAAGGCCAAGAGAACCAACCAATCTAAGATGTTTTTTTGAATCAATCATTTGTGATAAGCTAACCTATGATAAAGTGCCTATTGATCCTTATCAATTATTGAGGAGTCTCACTATGATGAACTAGTCTTTGATAAGTCACTTCTTAATGATTATAATCACCTTTGGGAAAATCATTACCTCAACCATGTGCATATTTTCTAAGAGCCTCCTATTGACAACCTAGTCTTTCAGGAGTTGTATTTAGACCTATTTCCCATCTTAGAGGAGTCTCACTTTCACAAACCAATTTTTATGGAGCCCATTATCCCATCATAGGCTATTACTTATCCAATACTAAGCATTTAACAATACATCACTTTAATAGAGTACCCATGAAATGAAGAATTAGATTTAGATTTAGGTTATATTCTTGAACCAACATCATTCGCAACATCAGATTTAGAGTCCCTTGCTTCAGAATAATATTCAAAAGAATAATATGTTCATGGATGTTACAACATTGGTTATGCATTCCTCATAGATAAATTTGAATAAATTTGTGATCCTTCTATAGTTTTTTAGGATTAGTACTTCAACTTCAACATAAGTTCTCATAGTATCTTCTACAAATATTGTCCAACCTCTCCCCATTCCGTTACCATTCCATAAGCCATTACCATCAATCTATCCATATTATTGACCTTCTATCTCCCAAAAGTGTCTATTGGGACTAACAAAATCACACTTTGTTGATCTACATCCATGGTGACATAGAAGTTGAAAAAGATAAAGGAGGCTAAGACAACATTCATGTAGCATAAGAACACTCTCCTAGTGAAACCTTTTTAAAGGTGTTAGGGGACAAGCATAGTCAGAACTCAACATCTTCTAGTAAAACTTTTTCAAAAGTGATAAAAGATAATAAAATTCAAAATCTAATGTTCATTATTGAAAACTTCTTGAAGGTGATACAAGACAATAAAGATAAATTCATTGGTGAAAACCCCATGAAGGCACGAATAGCTGAGCATCAAAGTTCTTCACTACTTGATGAAGACAAATCAAAGATCAAATCAAAATATCTTCCAATATACAACCTAATTAGATGGTCACTACTCTCAAGATCAAACAATAAAAAATTAGGTGGTCTTATCGATAGAAAAAGCCTTTGGTCCTGCCACAACCAAAAATATGTTGAATTTGGCATTAGCAACATTACGTGTGATTAAAAATCTTGATTTTCATTTATTTCCCTACCATCATACATTCCATTATCATATATCATTCCATTTCAAAATCAAACCCACCATCCATTATTTTTCACTATTTACCATCCATGGTCACACTTTCCTTTGTAGAGGCTACAAAAATACCTTGTCTTGATACATGAAGGAATCAAAATCAATGACCAACGAAGATCACAAAAGCATTCTCAGCAACCAAATTTGTAAGCCATTTTTGATAAAGCAATTATTTAGACAAGGTTTGGGATAGAAATTAACATGATCAAGTATTATATTTGTATCATTTTTTTTATTTGGACATGCATCTCCCCATTAGCAGGAATAATAGAATAAAAAACCACACCAAGGCCAAAAACATGTACTATACCATGTCATATTTCCATGCCATTACCATTGTTATGTATCCATTTACCATTATTATAGATCCCATCCATTCACCCCATCACATGGGGAAAACCTTATTACCATTTTATCCAATCTATCTACACCATCATTATCCTTAGCAAGACCATATCATCCTATCATTCCATTCCTATCTAGAACAAAGCCTATTTTAAGTCATCCTACCCAATCCTATTTTTGATATTGGTACATTTGGTTCTTCCCACACCTTTTCATGAGGAGATTCCAATCAATTTTCAATAATCAATCCAATCCATGTTTATAATGATAGTCTATGAAAGTATTGTGGTATTTGATCTAGCAAGATATGTTTCACCCTATCCAAGTTTTTTTTTTGAGCTTGATTAGAACTGCCTATGGGAAAATCAGTGCCACACTAGTCTTGATACTAATTATAACCACCTATGGGAAAATTAGTATCATTGAACTATGTCATTGTATCTTTTTATAAGTACCTATGGGCAAACTAGGGGCAACATTTGTTTATTATGCATTGTCGCATCACCTTACCATTGTTATTTTCATTTGACTAGGCATTTGCTAGATTTGAGAGCTTGTTGGGACCTAGTTCATGTTTCTTCAACTTTTGTGTGGATAGAATTACTATGACTTGAGGTCATTTTAGGACTATGTGGGTCATTCTCAATTCATGTTGAGGTCACCTTAGTCCCCCTTTCCATATGCTCTCTCCATTTTGTGAGCAACCTAAGCCAAACACTCTGACCATTTTATGAGTAGGTATCTTTTCATTCTCTAACAACCTAAGATACCTCAAAATTCCAAAAACATTTTTCCTATTTAATCTTAGTAAATTATCCTTGATCTACCTTACTGGGACATTGTCATTGTTAAGATGCATCCTTTTTCTTTTATTTTCAAGCTTTTTATTTGTTTGTTTGTTTATTTCAGGTTATTTATTTTTTATTTGTTTGTGTTCTTTCCTTTTTGTTTGATTTCAACACTATTGCCTTAAATCAATCTATATATATGCATTGGGTGATTCCTTGCACACATTATTCTTGAGTCTATCCATATTCATGCATCAACATTGCCATCATGGTTTTTATCATTGGTGTATTATTTTAAAAAATTTAATGGATCAAGTCATTCCTTACACATATTTTGGCCAAGTCTTCATGGTTTTCTATCATGAATCCTACCATCACATGCTACAACAAAAATTAGCTTCATGAAGGTCTATAATCAATGGAGTTATATAAGTTTCTCCTTGGTGCCTGGGCAAATCCTTCCATCCCACCCTTGATCAAATCAGCCTAATGACCTTTCTAGTTGTATCATTTTTAATCAGGATGAGCATCTTCTCATTGACAGGTACAATTGAATCATTTTCTATTGATCAATCTTATTCTTCTATTCATCTCTTTCATTACTTTGGACCCACTCATCTTTAATCTGTATTCTAGGTTATATCCTTGAGTTATGCTTACTAATCAACCCTAACTGGGGCATAATCATCTTTAGCCAATCTAGGTCTACTTAATGATTATAACCACCTATGGGAAAATAATTATTTTAACTTTTATTCTTGATTATAACCACCTTTGGGAAAATCAACATCCTTTTTACATCAATGCCTTAAATCATTTTGTCATTTGGATTAATCTTAACCATAGGGTAATTGCACCTTTCTTCTTAGTTCTTTCTGAGGGATCATCCATAAACAAATGTGATGACCATTCCCTCAAGGGGGCATCATCATAGGCTTCGAAAAACCATTTAGAGATTTGTTCTTCAACCATCATCTTCTTTTTAGCATACAGGCTAGTTCTCATTCTTTGAGAATCCATTTCTTCACCTATGGTTTGTAACACCTTCCAAAATAAGGGCAAATGATAGACACCTAAAACTAGACACCCATAACCTCCAATCCTCCAATCAAGCTTTTGGCCAATTTCCACCTAAAACACACAATTTGGCCTAAAAACACTAAAACACATTAAATGATGTGAAACTAACATATTCAAGTGCCAATTTTAGCCAGGGTATCCCTAAATAAGGTAATGGAATTTATTGGCCAACTAACTTTGATCAATTCATTTCAAGTCAAAATGTTAAATTTGCACTTGGGTGATCTGGATTGCTCTTCCCTATCAAATATTTTGCACAAGACATTTGCCTTTTTTATTTGTTTTTGGTAACATCTTAAATGTGAATATAGTTTCAATACATCTGACATTACCTTCCAATTCCAATCCAGTAAAATTTTAGACTAATAACAAGACATTCTAATGAATTTGGGTAATTAGTGCACAAAGTACATAATCATGCTTAAGAGTTAATTAACCCAAATCAATTCCTAATTAATAATTCCATGGAAACTTGTTGAATACTTTTTTTTATAGATGAATATTGAATATCTACATCATCAAGTGACCTCATTTCTTGTGAAGACATCCCTAGGCCATAAATTCCATAAATATTAGGATTAATGCCTCATATACCTCATCAATGCTTTCCATGATTCACTTCATGCCTCTTAATTTCCCCTTATTCCAATTCCATGATGAGGATAATTACAAACTTAATTCCAAAAATTGAATTAATCCTCAACCACACATCTCAATCTTGAGATGGATGGTTCAAGTTGATTTTGATCAAATTCAAAAATATATAAATAGGAGGCCTCACAACATCATTTCTAATGTTTTTTGATGCAAATTTATAATGCCAAATTAGTTCCAAAAGCTTCATAAAACTATTTTTATAATTCCAAATTGATTCCAAGCCAATCCAAGCCATAAGTCAAAGGTGCGAAGGAGAGATGGAGGTAGCCAAGCTTCCATTGCCAAGGACTTCATGAGTACAAGCTAAGAAAGCCACCACTACAAAAGCATTTGGAGCATTCAAGGAAGGTGAAGGAATTCTTATGTTTGATTTCTTTCTTTTATGATGTGTTTGTCATTTGCTTTTGTTAACTAAGCTCTCCCTAGTGTTTAGGCCTAGAGATGTTATGTTATTAGTGTGTTTATTTCATCTTTTTCATTTTAGAACTAACACCCTACTAACCATCCTCTCTTGCCAAAAATTTCTAGATCACATTTATAATAATATTACACAAGGAGATTATTAGGATTTTACCCATAATTATTTATCATTTTCATATTTTATGTAAATGTTGCACTCCATTTAAATTCTAAAAATAAACCAATGTTTAAGTGAGTTTTATTACAATTTAAAGTTAAATTTAAAAATTGAATGCAATTTAAAAAAATTAGATATAAATAATAAGGGATAGGATAAACATTAAAAAATTAAAATTTGGTTGTAATTGTTTTAGATTTTGCTCTCTATGCCAACATAACATGATGTTGTATTTATTCTCTTATTTCCAACTAAATACAAAACATTAATGTTCTATTTATTCCTATTTATGTGGTTTCACTATTATATTTCTCCTATGTCATTCAATGTAGTTTTACTAGGCTCACAAATAGATACTATGATCCATGAAACCCAACTATCTCTATATGTTTGTAGTGTTGGTAGACTCCTCAATGAATGTTGGTATCCCAAAAACCTGACTATCTCTATCTTATGTATTTTAGATAAGTACTTGGATGGATGTTAGTATCCATGAAACCTAACTATCTCTATATGTCCATAGTGTTGATAAGCTCTTATATAAATGCCAGTATCCCTAAAACCTGATTATTTCTATCTATTTGTACTGTTGATGTTAGTACTCTCTCATTATGTGTGTTAGCATCACTGACCTTTGAATAAATTTACATCTCTTTATGTCTATCATATGGCTTCTTTATTTCTTGATAAAAAAACTTAGGAAATGTTATTCTTTCAATACTAAAAAAATCATAATGCATCTAACTAGGAATAAATTCAACCCAAAATATAAAAGTGAAAATTGGAAAATTGGAAAAACACCTTCTACATTAACTATCATGTTGATATTAAAATTTAAAAAATACATAGCCATAAACTTATGAAATATGTCATGATTTAAAAAGTTTTAAGGTTATTAAATCTAGTAGTATTTGTGTTAGATTCACACTTCATTTAACAATTCATGAAGGTTTATCAATACAACATGATTTGACAATTTTATTATTTTGAGAAGTGTTATATATTATTTGAATATCTAGTGTAGTACGTGCATAAAATCTATTTGAAATGCTCAAAAATTCCTAAAATTTAGTCAATAATATTATCCTAATAAAATATATTTCAATGTCAACACTCAATAAAATAAATAAATATGACTATACATGAAACTAATGTTCAAAATTATTTTGAAATATACATTTAATATATTATTTAAAATATTAAATAGTAAAAATATTTTTAGTATTTAACCATTGTATTCTAGTAAAATTACCACTTTTAATAGTGTTGTAATTAAATATTAATAGTTTTAGTGAGTGTAAAATTAATGGAAGTTATACTTAATTTGTGAACTTTAAGTAAAATACACCAATCTAAAATATATTTAAGATATCCCAAGCAAAATTATACCATTAAGGAAAGTACTCTTCAAATCTCACCACGTTTTAATTTTTTTAAAAATAAATAAGCTTGATTTTCTTTTTGTAATTCCATAATTTAAATAAATGGTGATACTAATGAAATTTCATTATCCTCAATTGCAAAAAAAATTTAAAATTTGATAAGCATTAGTTTCCTTCTAATATAATTTTAAACAATACACACACACACACACACACACACACACACACACACACACACACACACACACACACACATATATTGTTTAAAATTTTATTAGAAGGAAACTAATGCTTATCAAATTTTTAAAAAAATTTGCAATTGAGGATAATGAAATTTCATTAGTATCACCATTTATTTAAATTATGGAATTACACAAAGAAAATCAAGCTTATTTATTTAAAAAAAAATAGGATAAATGCTTTTAAAACTAAAGCCATGAACCAAAGAAGTGAGTTTTTTGATAGTTGGACCCAGAACTAAGAATGATGTAATTGAATAATGGTCCCACAACCGATAGGGTTTAAGGATCCCACAACCATGAAAAATAAAAATGAGAGGTTTTTAAGGGTCATACAACCATATCAATCATAGTAAGAGGGTTTTAAGGATCCCATAACCATAATAATTCAAACAACGAGAGGGGTTCGATGGATCTTACAAGTGCGACAAGTGCGTTTTGAGGATCTGAAGACCTTATCATTATAAGGAAACTCCTCAATAAATAAAAAGTATAGACAGTAATTATCCCCCTTAGATGGAGTTTTCCTAAAACTTCATTTAAAAAATAAAAGATAGTTAGGAAAACCTATATTATGCTAATCTATTGTCTCCTCAAGACATCTTCACAACATTTGCACAACTGGAGCACAAATAGTAATCCTAGACACCCACTAATCTAAATAATATTTAAATCATAATAAGGTGATAGAAAAATCATATTCAATGATCTAGTAACATCTTGATATAATCCATTTGAATAATGAGAGGGGTTGAAGGATCCCACAACCATATTAGCAAAAGGGTTTGAAGTATCTAATAATTATAAGACTTTGGTAGAGCTTCCCCAAAACTTAAAATAGAGAAAATAATCCTACTTAGAGTAGATAACATTCTACTGATATTATACCTCCTTGAATAATATGCATAACTAAAGCTCAAATAAAGTTCCCACACACTCATATAACAAAATAATAACTAAATCACAAAAATGAACTAACCACCACATCCTCAACAATATATTAAGAACTTGATATAGAATAAGAATATTCAGCCCATCATGAAGCACCTTTTTATCTACCTTAGCTAAGAAACCTTTAGAATTTTATCTACATTTGTCCCTCTCCCTATAATAACATTTTAATGACCATTTCACAACAATAACATCGATTAAAAAATAATACATAGAGCTTTCAAGTCAAACCCTAGAATCCATGAGAGGTAGGGGTGAAATCCTCTAACATATACCCTTATTAGAAGGACAAAAACTTTCAATCCTTTAACATCCACCAAATGGAGAAAGGGGTAGAATCCTCTATCATCTTCCCAAATCATGAATGTTTTGATCAATAATCTGTTTATCTTCCTCCATCAAGTCCCATAATGTTCTATCCTCTAAAAGGTATATAAATTCAAATAAGAGTCCTCTAACATCCACCTTCACACCCATAAATTTTTTATAATTGTTAAAAAAAATTGTAAAATTAAATTCTTATTATCAAATAAATGTAATATGGAAAATAATTTTTAGTAATATATGTCATAATCAATTGAAGTTTAGATATTATTTTTAATTTTATTTGAATTAAATTTAATATAACTATGTCAACCTCAAAATTAATTTGACATTTAAATATGAATAAAATAAATAATATTTTATCATTATATAAATATAAATTTCCACTTTTATTTATGTTAAAAGTAAGTAATAATAAGGTAAAATATTCATCCTACCTTATACATAAAATTCTTAATAATCGATCCATTTCACAAAATTATTATAATAATTTTGATCATATCTTGTGTGGAATGGGATTAATTTATTGTGTAGCATGGGAATAATTAATATTTTGAGTGTGAATAATAATGGGAACATATTTTATATGATATTTTGTGATTATGTAACAATTTAGTCTTGTACACTTGGAAAACTCAAACCCTAGTTAATCCTCTTAGTTATAGACATGTTTTGATCCTACAATGATCACATTTACTCTATATTTTGCTTCTTGGACTATATATTAGTTTGAATAGTCTTATATTAATGACACAAGCATCCCATCTTTCCCATTATGATTTAAATATACTGATCTTACACTTCTACAAGTTATGAGCCTATGCATGCTCTCCTTTCCATTGGATAATAACATTTGGTGTAGAAAATTGTGTTATCGTTAATATCCTAAACTAACGCAAGTATCTAGTGCCCTAAAGTCAACCAATTTTAAAATTAAATGTATTATAATGGTTGGCTCAAGTGATTTAATCTAAGTTATATCTTGATAAAATTGGTATAAATATAATATAAACCCTCATTAATTCCTCACCTAGCAATTATACCAAAAGATCACTCAAGTTAATAAATGCTTTATTATTCTACCCTATTTTGATATTAGTCAAAGGAATAACCCAACTACAAATCTAAAGTACTAGTGGTTTACTCATACAGTCATATTTACCAAGTTATAATATAGGTCATTGTTATACTTACTTTATACACATTCAATGACTCACATGCAAGCCATCACATATGAAATAACTATATGAGTTTGAGGCCCTCTTATAAATTATTGGCTATGTAGATAAAACCTTTAATAGTGGAGTCATTATGTATTAGTGAAAAATAATGCTCCCACTAATCCATTTCCCACAACGTCATATTAAAGATAAAAAGTTAAGGTTTTATGAATTCACTAGGATAGATAGTCCATGACCCATATTTATATGCGCTAATAAGTGAAGATGAAGCCAAAATCATAATATTATACATGGTTACATCTAGTTTGACTAGATATTCCATAAATTACACTAGTGTTGAATATAGATATTAGGGTCGATTTAACCATCCCAGGTTAACAAAAGTGTCCAAAGAGTTAGATGTACCAAATTCAAAATATGATGATTGATCTAGAACTATATTACTACCTAATTTTTTCTTGTACTAGATTCAAACTTGCATTAGAATCATAAACTAGGTAAGTAATCTAATTTATATCATTTATATATATATATCATAGTTTTAGTTTCCATTAATAACCTATCTCAATTTTATAAATTTAGAATATGGTACATCTAAGTTTAGCATATTAATTTGCCTACTATAGATCTTACATTCACAATTGTGATTTATCATTTATATATCCTCAACCCTATCTACCAAATTAGTATTCCAAAATACAAATTAGGTTAAATTTTTTGGTGAGCTTAATCTTTGAACATCAAATCCTAGGCAAGATATGGTTTTCTAGTTTATTTTCTTATTGTTGATCCCTAATTAATAAATCCTACAATCATGTTTAACCTAGACATATCTTGAAATTATTTGATGTTATAATGAATTATAGTTTTTATTATTATCTACATTATTTTTTTGGTTCAATCCATCCAATCCATATGGGATTCAAAACCTACATTTTGTCATATTCCTTCTTATTCTAAGGTTTACAATGAAATTTTACCTGTTACTACATAATGACAAAGGGAATGTATGAAAAAACAATTTAAAACATTCCATGTTTCCACAATTTCCAATTATATTATTAGTCAAACTTCCCTCGTGTACTTATTACATTGATCCTACCATTAAAAATATGTCCTTTTGGATGTATTGTGTATGACTATGTTGCTTTGTAATGTGCAACCACCATATGTGACTTATCTTTTAAATTATGTCAAATGGATTCAGAATAATATATCCTTTGTAAAATATGAATTACCATTTTATAATATTATAAATAGTTATTTTCCACTTTACATCTAAATTTGTGTTTGTAATAAAATGATAAAATGAGTTATTATAGACAATGGTTTAGTACTAATTATTAAAAACAAATATTTTATATCAATTCACATCAAGCCTTAAAATTTGGCCCCATATGTGAACATTAAGGTATTCGATAACATTTCATGACAATTTTTTGGGAAAATAACACTAAATATTACTGCCAGTCATTGTACCCTCCATACACTATGCCAAGTTATGCCAAATGACTTACATTATAACATCCTCTTAGCATAACCTTGGATGCATTAAATGTATGAAATTATATAAAATTTATATGAAAATTTAAAATTCAATCATCATAGTTTCATTTATACTTATCTTATGGATACTAATCCCTTCAAACATTGTGAAATGATAAATAATACAAATAATATTGCATCATAATCTCATAATCCTAATTTTATTTACTGCTATTTAAAAAAATATGGATAGAAAGGAAAAGGGATAGGTAAACATGATAAAGGCATACCTCAACCTATTTCTTCTCCAACTATTACAAGCTATCAGGATTTGCATTCGCTAGAAAAAAATTTCAATTCATAAACATATCTCTCAACACACAACTTATTTTCAAAAAGCCAAAACATAGTGTCTGAATATTTATATAGTTAATATACTAATGGTCCACCCTCATCTTATTCATGATCATTATTCACCAAAATTTTTGACACTAGATGAATTATCAAATGATGAATCATTAATAGAGTATTTGGGGGCATACGAGGATCTCCCTTCCTTCTATCATAATCACAATTTTCCTTATTCCCCTTTTTCTCATGCTTACATTGGTGAAAGTGAAAATACTAATGTATAACATGATATATCACATAATATTCATACAACACCATTTCTCAAAAAGATATCCACTTTGATAAATGAATAAATAATCCAATACAAGTATCGAATAGATAAAGACCCTTGACCAATTATACTAGTGGCAATGATGTAGGAGGATGAAGGAAAAACCTATCAATAGGTACTTCATGAATTTACTAAACTCTTTTCTTGGTTTTATTTCTATATACCTATAATTTATCCATTAGAGGAAATACATAACATATTATTAGACCTAGATGAAAAAATAATTACACAAGATTCATAAAATACATCATAAATTAGCATTATTGGTAAAAATAAAAATTTAGAAGCTTTTAGATGTAGAATTTATAAGCCATTTCACATTATGAATGGGTTTCTAATATTTTATCCATTAAAAACCTAATGGTGACATGTGTTGTTTCACTAATTACAGATATTTAAACAAGGCTTCTATAAAAGATGATTTTTCATTATTCTAAATCAATATGATTGTCAATTCTTCAATTGCATATGAGACATTTTCATTTATGAATGGATTCATATGATATAACCAAATAAATATTAACTCCATTGATCAATAAAAGATGAAATTTACTAATATTTTAGGTAAATTTTTATATATAGTCATGCATGTTAGGATAAGGAACACATGAGAGACATATCAAAGGGACATGACTCATATATTCAATGATTTTATAAATAAAACTTTTGATTATTATGTTGATGATTTATTTTCCATTTATAAATGTTGTTAGGAACATTATATTTATTTATGATAAATATTTTAATTCTTGTGCAAATTCAATTTTTGATTAAATCTAAAAATGTGTGTTTTCTAGGTTTCTTCAATAAAACTCTTTAAATACATTATCTCCCAAAGAGGCATTAAGGTTGATCTAGGAAGGTAAAATCCATTATCAAATGTAACCACCAACCAATCTCAAATGATTATGATGCATGCAAGGATGAATTTAGGCTATTATATGATTCATAGCTGTTAAGCATGGGATATACTGAGAGGGGGGGTGAATAAGTATATCATATATCTTATAAATATTTTCCTTGACCAAATTCCACTTAATCAAACATTCAAGATATGCAATAAAACTCAAACAATAAACACCACAAAAGATAGAGAGAGACACTAGATATAACATGGAAACCCAATGTGGGAAAAACCATGGAGAACAATCTCAAGTATATGAATGAGCACCAACCCAAACAATATTCGCAAGCCAATCTTGTAGGACCACCAACCCCTTTGCTGAGCACCAACCTAGTAACTATTCGTGAGCACCAACCCAGCTACTATTCATGAGCACTAACCCATAGGAGCACTAACCCCTTTGCCGAGCACCAACCCACAAGAGCACCAACCCCTTTGTGTATACCACACACCTATATCTCAATGTTGGTATCTCAACAAATGATAGATCAATACAACATCTATTTCCTCTCTCTCACCTTTGCTCTTTTAAGCTAGATATAACAAATACAAATCATATTCATCTCTCACAATTGATCTTCTAAGCTAGATATTAATTTCAAATCAACCTCTATCTTCCATATTACAAGTGGCTTCTCAAGCCTTTATTTATAGCTTTCCAAATGACCTTTGGCCTTCCCCCTTTTTGACCCTTCAATCCTCATGGAAAATGGTGCCAAACTTGTATGACCCTTTCATATTCAAGCCTTTGAAAATCCATGTGGTGACCCTTCATGATCAAAAACGTCCTTCCCTCTTTTGTCCTCATCTTGGTGACTTTTCGTATTCCTTAAAGTGTCCCTTCATGACAAATTGTGCCCTTACTGTTTTGGCTTCACTTGGTGACTCTTGGAATTCCCCGAGATGACTCTTCATGGGAAAATTCATCCCATCCCTCTTTTGTCTTTATCCCATGGCTCTTTTACTTCTCCATGGGCCCTTATTTTGTCTCATATGCAACAAAAAATATATTCGTTAATATTAAATATATATTAACTCATATTAGCCAAGATATATTTATTGCAAACAACATTAAATGCAATGGGGTGTTTATCACAAATAATGTTAAACATTTGACATCAATGACAATATTTCAAACAATAGCCCAATTGGCTGACAAAATAATTCCTTTCACATGTTTACTAAAAAATACACAAAATTTATATGGGTTGATGTGTGTCAACAAAGCTTTGATCAAATCAAGACATATTTAGAAAATCCACCAATAATCATGCCTCCTATTTTAGATACATTGTTACTTATTTATATTTTTTCCACTCATGAGGACCCTTGGTCCCTATTAGCATGATATGATGATGATCACAAAGAGTGTGTAATATATTACATCAATCACTAGTTGGTTAATTATGAATGTAAATATTCTAAAATGGAAAAGTTATGTTTATCCTTTATTTTTATACTCAAAATATATGACATTAGTTGGTTAATAATGATGTTTATGTAATAATTAAAGAAGATTGAGTAAGGTTCCTTATGAATAAAACACACCTCATCAATCATATTGAAAAATGGGTGATGCAAATCATAGAGTTTGATCTCAAATTTGTGTCCCAAAATTCAATAAATATTCAAATCATAATCAACCAATTTTATAAATATCCTTTACCGGACTCTTTTCCATTTATAGAGGTTTTTTAGGATGATTTTGAGGCATATAACATATCTTCCATTCCACAAATAATGTTTTTTTATGGATTAAAATGTTCATTATGAATAGGTGATGGCATTGTATTTTATACCCCCAAAGGTGAATACATGCCTTTCTCTTACAAATTAATTTTTTCATGCACCAATAATATATTCGAATATGAATCCTTGATCATTAGATTATCCATAGAACACAAGATTGATATAAAAGGCATCCATGTTTTTGGTGATTCTTAATTGATTATTAATCAAGCTAGTAATCATTACCAAAATAAACAAGAAAATATTCTACCATGTAAATAAATGGCAGATAAACTCACGTAGATATTTCACACATTTCCTATTGATATTATTCTAGATAAAGATAAATACCATGCTAATGATATGACAACTATAGTATCCTCAATGATTTTTGATGATGATCACATAAAATTTAAAATATAGAAACTAGAAAATACTTTCATTTCTTCTAATCAAATGAAATCCTTCGCCATTATTGTTATTATGTGCATTAATATAAATATAAAATGGTACACTAATATTTTTATATATTTTTTATCAAGCTTATATTTTTGGAAATATTGTCATTGATGTCAAAAGTCTAGCATTGGTGATAAAGGCCTCATTGCATTTAATGATATTTTTGATATTGATTTATTTGTTAATGTGGGTTAATATTTATTTAATATTAAAAAATATATTTTTGGGTGCATATAAGTCAAAAGAGGGCCCATGGAGAAGTCAAAGAGTCATGGGGTAAAGATAAAAGAGGAATAGAATGTATTTTTTCATGAAGAGTCATCTTGAGGAATTCCAAGAGTCACCATGTGAAAACAAAAGAGGGTATGGTGCATTTTTCCATGAAGAGACACTTTGAGGAATATCAAAAGTCACCAAGATAAAGACAAAAGAGGGAAGGATGTATTTGCTTATGAAGACTCACCATATGACTTTTCAAATGCAAAGATACAAAGGGTCATGCAAGTTTGGCACCATTTTCCATGAGGATTGAAGGGTCACAAAGGGTGAATGCCAAAGTTCATTTGGAAAGGTATAAATAAAGGCTTGAGAATCCATTTGTAATATGCAAGAGAGTTCATGGTCTGTATTTGTTTTCAAAGAGGGAAAAGTAGGAGATATTGTAGAGTTCTATCATTTGTTGAGTAAGTAACATTGAGTGATAGTTCTATTTTATACACAAGAGGGGCTGGTTCTCCTATGGGTTGATGCTCAAAAATATCTACAAGGGGTTGGTGCTCTTATGAGTTGGTGCTCATAAATAGTTGTTGTGTGGTGAATATAAAATGGGTGTGTTCTCCTACAAGTTGGTGCTTGTGAACTTTGTAATTTGAGTTGGTGGTCATTCATATACTTGAGATTATTCTCTATGGTCTTTTTCACTTTGGGATTCCACATAAAACTCTCTCTCTCTCTCTCTCTCTCTCTCTCTCTCTCTCTCTCTCTCTCTCTCTCTCTCTCTCTCTCTCTCTCTCTCGTGTGGTGCATATTATTATTTCAATTTTATTGCATGTGTGGTTAAGTGGTTAAATAAAAGGAATTTATTTAGGTCAAAGATATATATAATATATTGATTCACCCCCCCTCTCAGTATATTTCATGCTTAAGAATTGGTATTAGATCAGGTTCCTTTGGAAAAAGTTTTATAGGTTGAAGGTAGATTGGAAATTCATGATGGGTAGATCACATCAAGGTTTTTATACAAATAAGGCACCTTTGTTTGATGGGATAAATTATGATTTTTAGATCATAAAGATGAAGACTTCTTTGATGGCTCTTGGATTTGACATTTGGTAAGTAGTGATGGAGGAATATGAAGAGTCATAGACAATTGTAACCACTCTGACATAAAATAAGGCAAGTGAAAATAATGCTAAAGATTTAAATGCTATTTTATGTGGTTTATGTGAATCAGATTTTTTTAAAGTTATGCAATGTAATCTACTCCTGAAACTTGTGTAAAACTTGAGAATATTTACAAAAGTGATGGAAATGTTCAACAAGCTATGCTTTAGACTTTCATAAGATAGTTTGAGAGTTTGAATATGGAAAATGAAGAAAATATAGCAAGCTATCTTTTGTATGTTGATCAAATAGTTAATTAGATTCAAGGTCTTGGAGAAAAGTTAGAAGAATCAATTATGCTTCAAAAAGTTTTGAGATCTCTATCATTGAGATATGATGCAAATTTTTTATTAATTGAAGAGATGAATAATTTATCCAATTTAAATATGGACGAGCTACATGATATTCTTACGGCATATGATATGTAGACCAAACAAGAGAAACCCTCAAAGAGAGAAGCTGATTTCAAGATATCAAAGAAAGAGAAGGCTAAGATTCAAGAATCAACTGACATTTATAGGGATGATGAAGAGGAAATGGAGATCTATTCATTCACAAGCCAAAAATGGGCATAGGTAAATATTAAGGAAAATTACCTTTTAAATGTTTTAATTATGAAAAGATTGGACATTTTACAGCTAAGTGCCTAGATAAGGGTAATGGTGATAATGAAGAAGAAAAGTCTACATACAAGAAGAATTTCAAAGGAAAATTCAAAAAGGGATTCAAGAAGAAGAGTTTGTATTATAAAGATCCTAGCTCAGTAAAAGATAGTGGAGTCAGTGATTCAAAAGAAGAAGAGATTCTATTCATGGCCATACATGAAGATGCCTCTGGAAGAAAATGTATAAATGATCGAGAAGAAGAACAGGGTGAAGCCAAAGTGAATCTAGAAGGAGAACTCATTTGTGCCTTAGAAGAGTCAAACTCTCTTGAGAAGAAGAATCAAAGATTAAGCTCTAGATTGAGCAAAATGAAAAGGAGTAAAAGGAAACAATTGAAGATCTACAAGCACACTTTGAAAAAGTTAAGAAGAATGAAGAAGATCTAATGGAACAGTTGCAAAAATTAAGTAAATAATGTGAAAGGTATGTTATTGAAATTGATTCTTTAAAAGTATATCTTGAGAAAAAAAATAAAGAAATCAATGATAGAGAAACTAATGATTCAAAATTTTAGAATAACCCTAATATGTTGAATAAGATATTAGAAAGTCAAAGATCAATGTCAGATAAGACAAGTATTAGATTTGAAAAAGAGAAAGGGGAGGCCACTACTTTCACTGACAAGAAAAAAGGAAAGAGCTATGTTGAAGATCTTATAAAAGAGGAAATAAAAAGGGAAGAAATTAAGAATACAGAAGACATCTCAAACAAAGAAGGCTAGAGGGAAAAGAGCTACAAAAGGCAATCAGGTCAGAGATACACAAATAGGTCCTATTTTTATGGTTACTATTTTTATTTTAATGGATATGGTCATAATAAAATAGAATGTTGAAAAAGTGCTAACAATTTTAGAAATAAGGAGAAGGAAAGTCATGCAGAGTCAAGTAAAAACCATAACTCTTTCGCTCCTCTTTCTAGATTTAATGAAGAGGCCATAATATATTACAAGTGTAAGAAAATTGGATACATAGCCTGATATTGTAGAAGCATGTTTGAGTTATTCAAGAAGGAACAGAGTTTCAAGGCTCCATTCTTCAAGAATAAAGTTTATACAATTTCATGGTGGAAAAAAAAAACTTGAAAAATCTATGTTGGTACAGACAACTTTACATGCAATAAATGAAAAAAATCCATGGTTCATTGATAGTAGATGTTTGAGGCACATGATAGGAGGAAAAAACAAGTTCATAACCTTAAATAAGATCAATGGTGGCATAGTGAAATTTGGAGATAATACTAATACCATAAATGCCAAAAAAGTTACACTAAGTTTTGATAATGGTAGAACTAAAAATAAAAATGTTTTATAAGTAGAAGGTCTTAAGCATAATTTTTTGAGTGTAAACCAAATGTGTGATTAGGGGAAAAAACTAGAGTTTTATGTAGAAAGTTGTGAAATTAGGAGAAAAGATGTAGATGTGTTGGTTGTAGATGCTCAGAGAATAGGCAATAATTTGTATATGCTATCAGACATCAAAGGTCAAAGATGTTATTTGATTCAGATTGAAAAAAGTTGGCTATAGAACAAGAGAATAGGACACATATTTTTTATAATCTTTTCAACATCAGTAAGAATCAAGCAGTCAGAAATATTTTAAAGATTGCAAAGCCATCTGATATGCTTTATGAACCTTGTCAACATGGGAAGTAGGCCAGCAGGCAATATAAAAAAAAAGAGTACTCGAGCACTCAGATGTTAGATCTTGTTCACACTGATCTATGTGGACGTATGATAACTCAAAGTACTCAAGGTGAGAAATATTTCATGTTACTTATTGATGATTTTTCACATATGACTTGGGTAATGTTTTTAAAGAAAAAATAGAAGCTTTGAGACATTTCAAAGAATTAAAAGCATTAGTTGAGAATGAAACCAGTTTGAAGATTAAGTGTATAAGATAATATCAAGGAGGATAATTTATGTCAAATTAGTTTGTTGATTTTTGTGAAGACCATGGAAGAAATAGATATTATTTAACAACCAAAACTCCACAATAAAATGGAGTAGTTAAACAAAGAAATATAACAGTTCAGGAGATGGTGAGAATAATGCTAAATGAATCCAAGATACTAGATAAATACTAGAGAGAGGTAGTTACTATAGTAGTACATATTCAGAATAGAGTATTATTGAGAGTTAATAGTGACAAGACTCCTTATGAGTTATGGAAAGACAAACCAGTAATAATTGATGATTATAGATTTTTCAACAATAGATGCTTCATTAAGAGAACCAATGAAAAATGTAGTAAGTTTGAATTTAGAGTAGATGAATGTATATTTCTTGGTTATTATTGAAAATATAAATCCTATAAATGTTATAACAAAAAAAATAAGAAAATTGTTGAAAGTGCAAGTGTCAAGATAGAAGAAGATGGAACACAAAGAATCAATGATCCAATAGACATTCCTGAAATCATTAAAGAGGAATATTTTCAATAATCAGATGAAGATGAGAATAAGGAGAAAAAGGACATCAAAACTCCATCCAAATAAGTTTAGATAAATCATAATTAAAGTGACATCATTAGGGACATAAATGAAGGAATTTATACCAAAAGAATGATGGTAAGTGAATCTAAGCAAGTTAATTTTTCTTTTTTATCCAAAATTTAGCCTAGAACTTTTTTATAAGCTAGACATGATAAGAATTGGATTATGGCAATGGATGAAGAATTAAATCAAATAGAAAAGAATGATACTTGGGAATTAGTGCATAGACTAAAAGATTACAATGTGATAGGAACTAAATGGGTTTACAAAAATATGTTGAATGAAAATGGAGAAGTGACTAGGAATAAAGCAAGATTAGTGTGTAAAATATATGCTCAGATTGAGAGAATATATTTGAAAGAAAATTTTGCACCAGTAGCAAGGCTAGAGGCTATTAGAATGTTTCTTGCATATGTAATGTTTAAAAATTTCAAAGTGTTTCAGATGGATGTCAAATCTACCTTCCTAAATAAGAATCTAGAAGAAGAGGTCTACATTGAGAAGCTTCAGGAATTTATTCTTTCAAATATTAGTAGCCATGTATGTAGATTGAAGAAAGCACTATATGGATTGAAACAAGCTCCCAAAGCTTGGTATGCAAGACTTGATAAGTACATGTAGGATTAAATTTTCAAGAGAGGATTTACTGACAGTAATCTCTACATCCAAATAGAATGTGAGCATCAGTTGATTATTGTGGTATATTTTGATGACATCATTTTTGGAGGAAACATTAAAAAGATGATAAAATAATTTTTTGATAACATGTAAAAAGAATTTGAGATGTCTATGCTTGGAGAATTTTTATTTTTCTCAAGATTGTAAATATTTTAGTAAAATAAAGTAATTTTCATATCTCAAAGTAAATATACCAAAGAAATGTTGAAGAAATTTAGTATTAAGGATTTTGCACCAGTTGGCACACTAATGAGTATAGGAAATAAGGTGGGCAACGATGAAGATTCACCTATTACAGATCCATATTTGTATAGATCTATGCTTGGTAGTCTTTTATATTTAATAACATCAAGGCCAGACATCATGTATGTAATAGGTATGGTTGGAAGATATCAGCGAGCTCCAAAAGGTAGTCATGTTCATTTGGTAAAAATAATAATCAAATATATAAAGGGGACATTGGATTATGGATTGTGGTATCCCATAGGCAAAGATTTAACTTTGGTTGTGTATACAGATTTTGACTGGGTAGTTTAATTGGATGATAAAAAGAGTACAAGTGGAGGATATTTCTTCCTTAGTGATAGCTTAGTATCATGGCTAAGCAAAAATTAGAATTTAGTATCACTTTCTATAGCTAAAGCAAAATATATTGCAATAGTATTGTGTTATACTCAGGTGCTTTGGATGAAGAAAAATTTGGAAGATATCAAGATAAAATATGATGAACCTATTTCTATTTTTTGTGACAACATAAGTTTTATTAATATTTCAAATAATATAGAGATGCATTAAATAATAAAATATATTCCCATCAAATATCAATTCTTAAGAGAGCAAGTTGCAGATTAATAGGTTAAGATAAAATATATCAGTACTACAGAGTAGATTGTAGATATTTTCACAAAGAAACTACCAAAAGACATATTTGAGTATATGTGGGAGAAGTTGGGAGTAATTTATTTTACTACCTGCCATTGAAGATCAACATTAGTTGAGGGGAAGCTAAGTGTTATCTCTATGTTAGGCCCGTTTCCATTGATGTCAAATGGGGAGAAGAATAGAAATAGGTACAGATACATGAATAGGTGTATAACAAGCACAAGAAACATGTACAATTTTCTAAATTAACGGGGAGTTACAACATGTTTTTTTATATGGTAGTATGTAAAAATTTTAGGATGTGGAAATTTCAGTTTGAGGATGCCATCAATGACAAAGGGGGAGATTGTTGGAAATATTGTCATCGATGTCAAAATTATAGCATTGGTGGTAAAGGCCCCATTGAATTTAATGATGTTTTAAATATTTATATCTTGGCTAATGTGTGTTAATATTTATTTAATATTAACAAATATATTTTTGGTTGCATATAAGTCAAAAGAGGGCCCATGGAGAAGTCAAAGAGTCATGGCGTAAATACAAAATAGGAATGGGACATATTTTCTCATGAAGAGTCATTTTGAGGAATTCCAAGAGTCACCATGTGAATAAAAAAAGAGGGTATGGCACATTTTTGGATGAAGGGATACTTTGAGGAATATGAAAAGTCACCAAGATAAAGACAAAAGAGGAAAGGATGTATTTGTTTATGAAGGGTCATCATATGAATTTTCAAAAGCAAGGATATGAAGGGTCATGCAAGTGTGGTGCCATTTTCCATGAGGATTCAAGGGTCACAAAGGGTGAATGCCAAAGGTCATTTGTAAAGCTATAAATAAAGGCTTGAAAATCTATTTGTAATATGAAAGAGAGTGAATGGTTTGTTTTTGTTTTTGAAGAGAGAAAAGAAAGAGATATTGTAGAGTTCTATCATTTATTGAGTAAGAAACATTGAGAGATAGTTGTGTTTTATACACAAGAGGTGTTGGTGCTCACAAATCTTTGTAAGGGGTTGGTGCTCCTATGAGTTGGTGCTCACAAATAGTTGTTATGTTGGTTCATAGAAAATGGGTTGGTTTTCCTACAATTTGGTGCTTGTGAACTTTGTAATTTGAGTTGGTGGTCATTCATATACTTGAGATTATTCTCTATGTTTTTCTCACTTTGGGATTCCACGTAAAAATCTGCTCTCTCTCTCTCTCTCTCTCTCTCTCTCTCTCTCTCTCTCTCTCTCTCTCTCTCTCTCTCTCTCTCTCTCTCTCTCTCTCTCTCTCTCTCTCTCTCTCTCTCTCTCTCTCTCTCTCTCTCTCTCTCATGTCGTGAATATTATTTTTTCAATTTTATTGAATATCTTGAATGTGTGGTTAAGTGGTTAAAGAAAAGGAATTTGATTAAGTAAAAGATATATATAATATATTGATTCACCCCCCCCCCCCCCTCTTAGTATATTTCATGATTAACATATATACCAAACCATTTTACATGAAATGATAAATGGAGACTATAACATGAATCAGTTTGTTATGTTATTATTGGAAATGATTTATTTAAATAATGTTTTGATGGGCAGTTATTATGATACTCAAAAATAGATGAAGCCAACACTACACTCTTAGAAATTCATGACAACAAATATGATGGTAATTTTAGTAGAGAGGTATTTTCCCAAAAACTATTATGCCAGGGAAATTATTGGCCTACCATGCAGTAATAATGCATCAAACATTCATAATTATTTTATTATGTCAAAAATACAGCAATTTTAATCACACATCATCATGAGTTATAGTTGATTGTTTTACCATGGTTATTTTCCTAATGAGATTTTTATTTGATTAGAAAAATCAATCTTGTATTTTTCCATGGACATAAAATCATCATTACATCTACAAAATATTTTTCAAAATGGGTGTAATCCATTCTCCATGAGTTTACCATAGGATATGACATATGTAGGTTTTTGATGACCAATACTATTTCCCATTTTATCATTCCTTTAGCTATTATTTTTTATAATGGATCATACTTTAAAAAAATGATCAAATAATTTTAAAATAAATAAAAAATTAATCATACATTTTCCACACCTTATTACCTGTAAGGTAATGAGTAGGTAGATGAAAAAAATAAAACAATTATCAAAATACTTGACAAAATAGTTGAAAAATACAACACTAAATAACACCAATAAATGGTATATGATTTATGGGCATATTGAACTAGTGTACCCACACCTGAATAGGCCAAAATTTACTATTTAGTACATGGTATAGATTTTATATTACCAATTAAACTTTAGATATGTTATTTACATGTTTATTTAAAAGACATTATCAAAGATAATGAATATCATGAAAACGATTGCATCAGTTAGATCAATTGAGTGTAAAACATATACAATTTATTTAAAACTTACATGTTTATTAGGATCATGTAAAATGTACATATAATAAAATGGTTTGGAAACATGAATTTCATGTTGGTAACCTAGTACCAAATGAAAATTAAAAGAAGACCAATGCAAAAAAAAGATAGGAAAGGAAATTTCAAACCAGACTGGGTGGGACCATTCACAGTTATATAAAAATTAGGAAAAGGTGTATACCACATTGATAAACCTTAAGGAAAGCCTTTAAAATTTCTAATTAAAATTATGCATTTACACAAATATGATAAATTTTATATTCCTAAAACTCTTCAAAATATACCAAAAATACCAAAAACAAAAATCATGTAAAAATTAAAAAATAAAACATTTTAGGCACTTAAATGTTCAATTGGATCCTTGGCATCTATGTGTTAGTTACATATTGAGGGATATCATATAATTTACTCATACATAAACATATACATTATACATAGATACATGATATAGTTATGGGTGTTGGGCTTTCCTTCTACTCACATCAGTAGTACATTAGGGGCTTCCATTGTCTACAATCTTGATACACATGTTATATACTTCGATGATCCCTATACATTATCATGTTTTAAATTACATATGTACTTACACATGACTATCATCCATGATTATAAATTACACAAGGCACTTTATAGATTACGTAAGGTACTTTATACGCTATGTACTTGATATTTTTACTACTAACACATTCGATCCATGGGCCACTATGATATGTTTATGTTGGTTGATTATGATTTTACTTTACACACATCCTTGAGTATTTTGAATTTTTATTTTATTTATTTTTTTAGCATTTGAATATGATCCATTATATACGTCCCTTATTCCTATGTATGCTTTCATTGAAATTTTCATTTGTCATAAGTTTACTTTATTAAACATTTGAGTATGTCATCCTTGCCTTCTTGGAAATTTGAATATTTCATCCTTGATTTCATGGAAATTTGACTAAGTCATGTCTATTCAATTTTTTGTCTTTGAGCATGACCTTGTTTATAGTTTCCTTAGACCATTTATTCTGACTTGCTTTTGAATTATCCTATGTGTGTTCTTTTTTGATTGTTGAGCTTGTGTTACTATCTATACTTTGCCATGATATTTATCATGCATATTAGGCTTGCATATATTGAAATGATACATTTACCTAGACATATTACTATATATATGTATCCATGATCTTTATCATGCATCTTAGGCTAAAATATAGAAGTAATAGGTCACATATTTTATTGTTGTCTTACCCTTTTAAGGTGAGATAACTTACAAGTACTATTTTTAGATTTCTTCAAAGAGAGTCATATAATTGGAAAATTTCTTGGGAATCATGTTCTCCACAATTTTCATAGTTATAAAATATCAGTGGGATCATGTCATATGGAGATGGATGTTACACATTCATAGTTTTTATATTGTAGTAGGGGCATGCTTTAGAAGCATATTCTTCACATGTATTCAATATTTATTAATTATACTAGTTTGTAGATTTAGTGGAGGCACATCATATGGACATGTCTTCCACACATTCATAGTTTTAAGATTTAGTGGAGGCATGATTTGTAAGCATGTTATCTGTTGACCAAATTTGACCCTATAGGTCAAATTGGGACCTCTATAGCTAAAACCTTGATTTTTAGTTGTTTTAAGGGTCCAATATTATGTCAAATGGTGTATTATAGGTCATTTTATATCATATTAACCTTAGTCATTAGTAATTTTAATCTTTATGTATTTTTGAGTCATTCTGGGGGTCAAAATAGAGCATTAAATAACTTGTATAGCCTCATAGGGAAATGTGAAGGTTTCAAAGGATGATGTCACATAACATGTGTCCTAACAAGTCTTTAGTAACTGTTACTAACTAAAAAGTGGTAGGTTCTTAGAAAAAAGGTAATTTTATTGAAAAAATGAGCATTTAATGAGGTGTACAAAATTGTATAAAATCTTGTAGTTTGGGACATTTCAAGAGTGTCCCTTAGTCTTCTATAACCTTACTTTAGTGATTATTTTGATTAGAAACTTCAAAAAAAGAATAAAACTAATTATCTCTTCCTCTAATATTATTGACAAACAAGAATGGCCTTCAGGTTTGTACTCAGTACAGTCAGCAAGAGAGGTTTCAAGAAAACTTCTCCTAGGGTGTTTTCTACATTCGGTAAACTTCCATTTTATGTTTGGTTGCAAAGGAATGGTGGTATGTGCTTTAAGAACCATCCTTAATAAGTTAGACTATCTCTTTTACTTATTAATTAGTGTACCTTATAGGTTCTACATTGGTTTGGAAAAGTCTATACAATTCTCTTATTGATTTTATTTTTAGATGATGTTGAATCCCTCCTCAAATGGTCCCCATGCTTGGTTTATTCTTACAAGGTGTTTGGATATGAAAATCTTCTCATGTTTCAAGATAAGTTACCATTCTATATGTCAAGTAGGTTTCCACTATATGGAGAATATTCATGCTTTTATCATGGTTATAGAGGGTTATAATAGTTTCAATATCATGTTTGCAATGTCCTCTCAATCCCCTCACCTTTCAATCACATCCTCCAAGTCAACATTCCATGAGTTTATATCCATAACTATCATATAGTCATTCTACTCTATAATAGTCATATCAGTCAGCTAGGTGAGCTATGAAAAGATATGAAACACATTAATAGAGGAGTCATTATGGTATCAAGGTGTTGAGTAGGCTGTTAGAGCATGATAAAATAGGATAAACCCAAGTGACACCGTAGAAATCATGAGAAGATAGTCAACATAATCACTCATAGTTTCTTACTATTAGTGCACAAATACAAGTGATCTCATGGAGAAAATCATGTTGTAGGAAAGATTTGGAGCTATTAAAAATCCTTGATAATGTCAAGAAGCTATTTTCAATCCTTGATATAGGAATAAAACTTAGTAAATGGTAAAAACAATGCATATTTACACACTTTCATTTACTACTAGTGTGTGAAAATACTCACCTACAAGTGACATTATATAACTTTGAAGGTCCTTATATGGGGAATTAGAGGCATGGTAAAACTTTATTTTGGATTATATCATGTGAGTTAACCAGTTTATACCTACTTGAGGTGTCTAATCGAAAAATGGAAAGGTAAAACATCTTGGAAGAAGAAGTGACTATTCTTAGGGAGAAAATCCCCAAAAGTTCAAAATAGAGGTCTGAGGCTTTTCTCAAGGTCATATTACAGTAGTTCCAAAGACTTTTGATGCATCATAATGGTTTTGGATTGTATCCCCAACATATGACAAAATATATACAATATTTTTAGGGGCATATATGTAAGGTAATATGGTTTTTGAAAGGCTCCAATTTGTCCCTTTGGCCATTGAATTCATGTAGTGAATTCTTCAAGTTTTTAGCTCCAATTAGACTCTTCATCCCAAGGTTGTAAAGTTGGAGCATGCCACTATGTTTTAAGATTCCTACAAAGTTTTTAAAACAACATAAATGAATTGGAATAATCTTAAAGTGTAATTACATGGTCATATTCTCATCTAAATGTATATAATGACCAAGAAAATGCCACCTACAACATCCCTATAGGTGCTCATAGAGATCTTAAGGTGAAATTAGAGGATAATGAGCTATAGACATAAACACATGACATGAAAGGTTGAATATATTTTTTTAAAGGTTATCCAAAAGATAATAACACATTTTCCAATGTAAAATATACATATATAGGTCTTGATGGATCCAACATAGTCAGTTGTAAGTGACTATATGGTGACAGTGACTTAGTTGAGGACTATTCCATGTCTTTGGCATAGCAAATACATGGCATGGGTAACTCAAAGAACCATGTGATGTATTTTAGGGTTTCAATAGGACCCCATATAAATTTAATTATCTCTAAAAAGTGATTTTCAACTATAGATAGGGGAAGCATACATAAAGGGTCCACTTACTAGTCAAGCCTAACCAAGTAGGAATATGTTTCAAGGTGCAAACATGGGTCATAAGAGTTGGAAAACATTTTAAATTATCTCATAATTGTGTTAAAAATATAAAAATAACATAATTATAATAAAACAATATATAGAGACCTCTGAGGATGTATGAACATAGTTCATATGAAAATCTTTCATATAGTCTTTGCCCAATAGTCTGTTTTGGTTTTTGTTCTTTTAGAAGGTCATATGAGATGACCAGGTGATAAATTTTTATGAAAAGAGTCATAATAAATTTATAATTACAATATAATATTAATTTTTTTTGATATAATAGCATAATTACCCTCTATTTTGTCTCAGATAGAGGGTACTTCCCCTTATGCATAGATTGACAGGTTTTGGAAAGTAAGATGAAAGGGTAGACAAGGTGCTATTTTAACATTTAAAGGAGGTTTGTAAAATTTTATGACACATAATACACCATTAATTTTAAATCATATAATAATTAATGTCAATAGGGTTCTCAAACCCCTCAAACTTGTAAACAGGCATATTAGGTATGGTTAGGCCTAAAGCCTAAATGATAATGAATTTTCACTTATAACATTAGGTGGGAATTATAAATTATTAAATAATGTTTTTGGGGTCATTAAATATGTTTTAAATATATTTTAATGAAAATAATCCCAATTGGATGGCCTGGAACACAAGGGTTACAATATGCTTGTTAGGCAAGGTTTGAGTCTAGTGCCCAAATGAGAAGTCATATTCAATTCTAACATTAGGATGGAATTATAATGTATTTTATAATTATTATAGGGTAACTTAAATTTTTTAAAATACTCAAACTTTTAGAGAAAGGATAAGGAGAACCACTTTTGGCTTAGAGCCAACTTATACCTATAGGGAATGGAAAAGTAGGCTCAATAAGAGAAGTTTAGATTCTCACATATTCTTAGAGGTTATGATTGGGGATGTAAGGAGTTTTGGGAAGTTTATTAAGGTCTTGAATTGTGTTATAGTGTAATTTATTATCAACTTCAATATCAGAGCTTCATGAACAAAGCTTAAGAGCATAAAAATGGCTAAACACTCTTAAACCCTTACTAGTGACCAATTTGAGAAAATAGAGAAGTTAGTGTACCAAAATGGAATATTTTTCCTAATATTATGATTGGAATTTATAGTATAATCTCTCAAAATAATCCAATTATTCTTTAACTATATGAAATTGTACTAATGGAATACAAAATAGGGTTTTCTTGACTATTTTTTCATTGTGTAGGCTCTAGGAGGTTTAAAGAGATAAAATAAGTTTTGGAAGGAATATTTATAATTAATATAACACCACATGTATATTCAATTCCTTGTAAAAACTCCTAAGTTTTCCTATCAGCTACTTCATCTCACCTAGTCAAAATGAGCATAGTGAATATGATAGTGAGAAGGGTGGAAAACTTCAAGTGGGTTGCTTTTAAGGTATCAATAATGCCTATAAGGACATGGATGGTATTGAAACATTTATTTCACCCCATTTTATGTATTTTCATGGTAAAATATATCCAATTTTGAATCCATGTGTGTAAGGTGTGTGTGAACGAGGAGTTTTCTTTGAGTGCAGGCACTGATAGCTCATTTTCAAATGATTCTAGATTACCATGACAAAAACCAATGAATGTAAAGGCATGTATGAAATCCTTAAATATAATTAAAATAATTATACCTATCCCTAGTTATTTTTTGGATGTTCAAATAGTGATAAATCATGAAGGATTTTTTTTTATCTAATAAAGGGAATTCCATGCCACTTTTCATGAGTTTCATGACTTGGAAGCCACTAGTATCTTCTAACCTTGCATGGTCCATTTCACACCCTATTTTCACACAAAATTAACTCATTTTAATATAATTAAAAGTTTCCTTATGACCTTTTGTCTTCTTTCTTCTCCTCTCTCTCTCTCTCAAGTTCTATAAGAACTAGCCATTTCAGTCTTTATAAACTATGCTCCACCTGAGTATGGCAAATCCCTGCTCATTTACCTACCATGGATCAATAAATACTACTAATTTTTAAATCTTACATGAATATTCATAGTGTGTTTTACTTATATGATTTATATTTCTTAGTGATAACTCTTATTTCTTTAGAATGTTATCTCATTCTCTCACCTATTTGTAGTTGGAAAGCTTTTTTTGGTAGGTCATGTGAAGTGTTTTGTTGATGTGTCAGGGTTGAGTGAGTTAGTATATTAAAATAGTGCCATATTTGGCCTATTTTTATTACATATATCATAAACATTCATCACAACCTCATAAAGAAATATTGATGTGAGAATATGCATATTAGAGAAGTGTATGTTTGGTTAGACCCTTGTTCTCATTATAACATGTAGTTGGTTGGTAGTCATCAACTAATTTGATGTATCACCTCCTTTGGGATAGTTCAATTTCAGTTTTCTCTCCCTTTTCCCTCACAATTTTAGGTGTATTAGTGTTCTAGAAGTGGTACATCAAGGGATCTATCCGTATCTAGATTTCACCCCATTATTAGACTCACCCATAACCTAGAGGTGTTTTAATTATGCCACTTTGATGAGAAGAGATGAGACATCTCCTAAAAGTGTGAAAATAAAAGTGAAAATAGTTTTTGGCACACCCTATGGGACTCTTAATCTAAGAATTTGAAATATTTTGGTGTTGTCTTTTAACACATCAACCTTTAGAGTCATCTATCTAAACATCAATGGTGACTTTGAGATTACATCATCTAGTCAAGAAACCTTGGTATTCGTTTTGAAGATTGTTGATAATAATTCCTTGTGTTTTTGATTCCTAATGAATTTCCATGGCTGACTTTGGTGTCAATTATTATTTTACACAAGTTGGTGAGTTTTATCAAGCTTATGTCATTCCCTATCATCCTAGTCATGATCCTTACCAATTCTAATATGATTCTTACCAGATCTAATATGACCATTTCTAGCCTTTTCATGAGTTTTATCATCCCTATAATTAACCTTCTCCATATCCTCCTCCTAGTTAATATAGTAACTTCTCAAGGTAGTCCATTTCAACCTTCAAGTAAACTATTTTGGGGTATGAGAAGTATATGTTAGATATTGATACATTAAATATATATGGCCAAGATGTTCTTAGTCATCTTATTCATAAGGTGTGAGATTAATTAGATATAATTAAAAGAGAGTGGACACCTATTGATAGATCTGATTGGCAAAGGTTCATAAGTGAGATGCTATATGTGAGTGGCCTAGTTTAATCCTTGGAATATAGGCTAAAAATTCATGAGAAGTAGCCTCAACAAACCTATAAAACTTCATATCTACCTCTCTAAGACTTTTATTAGTCCTACTTGACCACTATTAAGTATCTCAATCAAGCCTATCAAAGCCATATTTTTCCCAATCATCTAGAAGAGAGAGTTGGGAAGACAAACCTTATTTTTGAAGTGAATATTGATAGGTATATTGAGTTAGCCAATAAGTAAATGAAACAGTCCATATCATTAGAATAATAAGTGGAATTTAAGTCCTCATTTCCCTCTCCCATTACATACCCACCTAAAGGTGGAGAATCCAAGATTAAGGAGATCCCAAGTTTTTTGAACACTTCATCTAATCCTCAAATTATATAACCATCTCAAGAAAAAACTCCTAATCCTAACATCCTAAGCTATAATAAGATAGTGGAATCATGGGGAAACAAAGAGGATATAATCTTTGATAAGGAGTGTGAATTTAAAAATGATATTGATCCTATAAAAATCCCTACCACCCTTCCTTAAGAAACTTCATGTGTTCTATGTCAGCCCTCTTGTACTTTTCATCCTTATGATGATGCCTATCAAATTCAAAATAGTCTTTTACAAGAGAACATAGCTAAGTAGATTGAAGAGTTAAAGTTGAGAATAAAATTGTTGAGTCAAAGTGTGATGGAAGGTTTAGACCCAAAACAAGATCATATGCTTGAACACACCCCATCCGGCCTTCCTTAAGAGAGTCCTTAAGTTAAATAAAATTTAAATGAAGAGATTATAAAATGAAAGGAAGAAAACAAAACTATTTTATCCCAAGGTCTGCATCCCCTTCCTCAAGAACTCCCAAAAAAAATCCTTATAATTCATTTGTAACCTAATGTTAGGTTCTATATACAACCTCTACCAACCAGTTCATCTTGTTCTCATGCGATCACCCTTTCCATTTATGGACTTATGGTATGGGAACCTAAAGAGGAACATTTGGTTGAGTAAATTTTATAACTCTTGCTTTAAGAAAATGCAACTCCTTGGCAGCCTCATTGAGATGTGTCACTTGATTTCAATATGCCTAGTCTTGGCATCACCAAGAAGGAGGAGAAGGAAGATCTTGTAACCCTTGAGAGCCAAAATCAGGTTATGATAGTTTAGATACAACTTGAGATACCTTAAGAGGTCCTAAATGATGAGGAAGAGGTGAGTCCTTAGGTCCTTAGGTTGAGTCTTCTTATTGTCTTGATAATGAGGAATGCTTTCTTTATGTTAAAGAAAAAATCTTAAATGAATTACTTTTGGATTCTAAATAATAGGATGAAGGAGCTTATATTTTTTCCCCCTTCATGATGATAATTAGAGAGAAGATGAGGACTTGTCGTAGTAGTTTGAAAACATTTACAATGAGTTTGAGTCTCTCAAGGGGTTTACAACTTCCTTAGAACTAATTACAAGTGATGGTAATCAAGATGACATTTTTAAAAAATGTTATAGATTAGCAAGATAAAATTTCACCTCTGCCTTTAGAGATCAAGACAAACTTATATTGGCCTTAATTTTCCAAGGAACAAGAAACCACTCCTCTTGAAATCATGCCTACAAAGAAGATGTAAGTTGATCATGAGATGAAGAGTGGGCAACAATATGAGGTATGCGTACAAGGCCAAGAGGATTAAAGTGACATTGGATACCTATTCAAAGATGGTATACTTGAGAGAATAGAAACTGAAGTTCCAAGAAGTAGGTTTGATCTATCAAGTGTTCAATCTAAAGAACAACATGCTTGACACTATGATTCATCTCATGAAGAAGGAGATGTAAGAAACTTTACTTTTGATCTTGGAAAGGGAGGTATGCCTAATTGTTAGTTGTATATAATTTTTTGATCCTTATTTCCTAAGTGATTTGAGAACATTTGTGTCTTTTTAGTGTGTTTGCTTTACTTTATGTGTGTCTTTTATTTTGTGTGGTTAAGGTAATCAAGTGGTCTTGTCTTGATCAAAGATTTTTATCAATGGTTAAATTATTCTTGTTGTGCTTCATAATCTAGATGACACTCTAATCTAAATGGACTGATAAGGCTACTAATATTTAGTATAGCAGGCATACTAGCCCTATGAGTCAACAATTTATTGACCAAATTTGACTCTACAGGTCAAATTAGGACCCCTATAGGTAAAAACTTGACTTTTAGGTGTTTTATGGGTCTAATATTATGTTATAAGATGTGTTATAGGACATTTTATGTCATTCTATATCATATTATCCTTGGTCATTAGTAATTTTTATCTTTATATCTTTTTAAGTCATTTGGGGGGTCAAAATAGAGAATTAAATGACTTGTAAGGATTCTTAAGGAAATGTGAAGGTTAAAAGGATTATTCCACATACCATGTGTCCTAATAAGTCTTTATTAATTATTACTAAAGGAAAAGTTATAGGTTTTTTAGAAAAAAGGTAGATTTGTTTTTAAAATGAACATTTAATGAGGTGTACAGAATTGTAAAGACTCTTATAGTTTGGTAAATTTCAAGAGTGTCCATTGGTATTTCATACACTTTAGTGATTAGTTTGATCAAAAATTTAAATAAATGAAAAAAACCACTTATATCTTCTTTTACTAGGATTGGAAAGCAAGAATGACCTTCAAGTTTGTACTTGGTATGATCAACAAGAGAGGTTCCAATAAAAATGATCTTAAGGGAATCTTATACACTCAATCATATTCCATTTGATATTTGGTTATAGAGGAATGGTGGTATGTACTTTATGAACCATTCCTACGAAGTTACACTATCTATTTTACTTGTTAATCTATATACCCTATAGGTTTTGCCTTGGTTTAGAAAAGTATAAAAAATTCACTTTCTTATTTTGTTTTCATATGATTTTCACTCCCTCCTAAAATGGTCCCCATGCTTGGTTTAGTGTTACAAGGTGTTTGTATATTCAAATCATCTCATGTCTTAAGAGAAGGTACCATTCTATATGGCAGGTAGGTTTCCACTATTTTAAGAATATTTATGATTTCATCATGGTTATAAAGGGTTTTAATATTTTCATTATCACATTTTAAATTTCCTCTCATTTCCCTCACCTTTCAATATCATCCTCCAATGCAACATTTCTTGATATTGTAACCATAACTATCATATAGGTAATCTGCTCTATAACTATCATATTAGTTAGTTAGGTGAGTTTTGAAAAGCTATGATACACATTAATGGATGATTAATTATGGTATCAAGGTGTTGATTAGTCTATTAGAGCATGAAAATATGAGAAACCCAAGTGACACCATATAAAGCATGAGAAGATAGCAAACATAGTCACTCATAATTTCTTATCATTAATGCACATATACATGTGCTCTCATGGATAAAATCATGTTGTAAGAAAGTTTTGAATCTGAGAAAGATCCTTGATAATGTAAAAAATATATTTTAAATATTTGAGATAGGACTAAAACTCAGTAAATGGTCAAAATAATGCATATTATCCACACTTGAGCTTACTACCTGTGTGTGAAATACTCACCTACAAATGACATTATAAAACTTTAAAGGTCATTGTATGGGTAATTAAAGGCACGTTAAAATTTTATTTTGGATTATATCATGTGATTTTAATATTTAAGACCTACTTTAGGTGTCTAATGGAAAAATTTAAAGGTAAAACATCTTGGAATAAGCAGTGACTACTCTTAAGGATAAAATCCCCAAAAGTATAAACTAAAGCGGTAAAGATTTTGTTAAGGTCATATTACAATAGATACAAATAATTTTGATGGATCCTAATGGTTTTTAATTATATTCCCTACATATTAAAACATATATACAAAGTTTAGAGGGTAGATATCTAAGGGAATATGTTTTTTGAAAGGCTCCAAGATGCCCCTTTGGCAACTAAATTGAGGTAGTGAATTCTATAGGTTTTGAGCTCCAATTAGACTCTTCATGCTAGGGTTGTGAAGTTAGACCATGCCACTATGTCTAAAAAGTTTGAAATAGTTTTATAAATCACATAAATGACTTGGAAGAATCCTAAAGTTTAATTCCATGGCTAGATGCTCATCTACAGGTATAAAATGCCCTAGAAAAGGCCACCTACAACCTGCCTATAGGTGCTCATAGAGATCGTAAGGTGAACTTGGAGTAAAATGAGACATAGACATAATAACTTACTGTGAAAGTTTGATTTTTTTTAAAGGTTCTCTAATATATCATAACACATTTTCCAATGTAAAATCTACACCTATAGGTTTTGATGGCCCTAACACAGTCAGTTGAAGGTGATTGCATGTTGATAGTGACTTATTTGAGGACTATTCAAGTCATTGGAATAGAAAATGCATGGAATATGTGAATAAAGGAACCATGGGATGGATTTTATGGTTAAATATGACCTCATATCAATGTATGTATATCTAAAATGTTATTTTTACCTGCATGTAAGGGAAGCATACAAATAGGGTCTACTTACTAGTCAAGCCTAACCAAGTAGGGATATGTTTCAAGGTGAAAAAATGGGTCATAAGAGTTATGAAACATTTTAAATGGGTAATAAGAGTTTTGTCTCAGATAGAGGGTACTTCCCCTTATGCATAGACTAATAAGTTTTAGAAAGTATGATGAAAGGGTAAACCAAGAGCTGTTTTAACATTTAAATGATATTTTTAAAGTTTTATTAAACCTAATAAAACATTAATATTATATCATAGAATATTTAACCTTAATAACATACTCTAAACCCTCAATCTTGTAAACAGGCCTATTAGGCATGGTTATGCCTAAATCCCAAATGAGAAGGCATTTTACCTTATAAACTTGGGTGGTAATTATAGATTATTAAATTATTTTTGTGGGTTAATTAAATATGTGATAAATCTAGTGTAATTCAAATAATCCCAATTGAATGAGACTAGAATAGAAGGGTTGTAACATGCTTTTTAGGTAAGCTTCAAGCCTTATGCCCAAATGAGAAGTCATCTTCAATTTTAAAATTATGAGGAAATTATAATGGATTATAGAATGATCTTAAAGGTAAATTAATACATTTAAAGTCCTCAAACTTTTATATAAATCATATAGAGAGAAAATTTTGGCTTAGAACCAACTCAGACCTATAGGAAATGGAGAAACATGCTCAATAGGATAAGTTTAAATGATCACATATTCTTAGAGGTTATGCATGGGTATATAAGGAGTGTTGGTAAGTTTATTAATGTATTTAAATATTTTATAGTGTAATTTTGTATAAAATTATATGTTAGAGATTCATGAACAAAGCTTAAGAGCATAAATAGGCCTAAACCCTCTTAAACCCTTACTAGTAACTAGTTTGATAATATGCAGTAGTTAGTGCACCAAAATGGCATATTTTCATAGTTTGATTATTGGAAACTATAGGATACACTCTCAATAAACTCACCATATTTTTTAACTATACAATATTGTATGGAGTATATAATAAGGTTTTCTTGACTATTTTTTGCATTGTGCAGGATTTAGGAGGTTTCAAGAGATAAAATCAACTTTGAAAGGAATATTGAGACTTAATATAATTACCTATGTCAATTTAATGCCTTGTAAAAAATCTTAAGTCTTATTACTAACTAATTCATCTCATCTATTCAAAAATGGCATAGTGAACATGATAGTGAGAAGGGTGGAAAAATTCAAGTGGATTGATTTTAAGGTGTGCTTGATGCCTATAAGTAAATGGATGGTATTGAAACATTTATTTAAACCCATTTTATATATTTTCATTGGAAAATAAATCCAATTTTTAATCCATATGTGTAAGGTGTGTGAAAGAGGAGTTTTCTTTGAGTATAGGCAATGCTATCTCAATTCTAGATGATTCTAGATGATCAGGACTGAAACCAATACATGGAAAGGAATGTATAAAATCCTTCCCTCTAATTCCAATAATCAAACGTATCCCTATTCAGGTTTTGGAAGTTCAAGTAGTTCCAAATCTTGAAGGTAGTTTTTTTACCTGTTAAAGGGAATTCCATGCCACTTCTCATGAGTTTCATGACTTGGAAAGCCACTTATCTCTTATAACTTTGCATGGTACATTTCACACCCTCTTTTCATGCATAATTAACTAATTATATTATCATTATAAGTGACCCTTGGACTTATTTTTCTTCTCTTTAAAGTTCTATAAGAACTAACTATTTTGGCCTTTGTAAACTATGATCCACCTAAGTATGATGAAAACTTACTCATTTGTATATCATGGATCAATAAAGACTACCAATTTTTAACTCTTCCATGAATTTTCGTAGTGTGTTTTACTTGGATGATTTATCTTTCTTAGTGATAACTCTTGTTTCCTTAGAATGTTATCTCATTCTCTCACCTATTTGTAGTTAGAAAGCTTCTTCTTGCATGCCAATTGAAGTATTATATTGATGTGTTAGGGTTGAGTGAGTTAGTGTATTAAAATAGTACCATATTTTTCCTCATTTTTAGTCCTCCTAACATAAACATTAACCACAACCTCATATTGAAATATTGATGTGAGAAGATGTAGATTGGAGAAGCGTATGTTTGTTTAGTCCCTTGTTCTCATGTGTAACATGCAACTAGTTGGTAGTCATAAAATAATTTGGTGTATCACCTCCTTTAGGATAGTTTATTTTATGTTTTCTCTCCTTTTTCCCTCACATGCTTAGCTATAATAGTGGTCTACAAGTGGCATATAAAGGGAGTTTTCCTTATACAGAGATTCACCTCATTCTTAGGCTCACCAAAAACCTAGAGGTGTTTCAATTATGCCACTTGGATGAGGAGAACTGAGACATCTCCTCAAAGGGTGCAAATCCAAGTGAAAAATTATCTACATTCACTTAGTATGGTACTTATAATTTATAGATTTAGTTGGGGGTATGCTTTGCAAGCATGTTTTCCACATCTACTAATTATTCAAAATCTCTAGTTTATATTGGGGTCATGTTTTAGAAACATGTCCTCCACATTGTTATTTATAGCAATTTTAGATTTCTCCATATATAATTTGGCTATGCTTTGGAAGCGTGTCCTCTACACTTACACAATTTTCTAAATTGGCTAAAACACATAGTTATATGATTATAATACACATTTGTTCTAGAATTCTATACATGGTATCATTATTATACATAATTATATCATGAAACATGTCTAAGGTGCATATGCTATGCAACATGTGCCTAATATTTCAAAATCCAAATTAATCATAGATTCTAAAACTATTGAATGTACTGATACCACATGGATTTTTATGGACTTTAGTGATCCAATATATAACAATGGTTGGTTAAAATTTTTATATGGTTGGGGTGATTAAATCACTTAATATTTAAAATTTTTTAGTTTGGACTTGATCATCTAAACTCATCAGGTTACAAGTATCATTGGGTTGTATGGTTGAGCTAATCTAAACTAGTAGATGGAAAGTAATTTTTGCTCCAAAGTTGGGGGTATGTGACGTATAAGCTCTCTCTAGCTCTTTAGATAGTTTTAGAACCTTAATTATACATATTTTGTAAAAACAAGTTTCCAATAGGTAAGGTAGTTACATCAACACATAGGTCAACTGCTAAATCTCACTCTTTTAATTTCAATCTATTTCAATCAATTTTGACCCATATTATATGAAATAATTATACATTATAACATGTTTTTGGTTTTAGGATATCCACCATAATATCATTAAAATTCAACTCAAACAAAGACAAGGTGTGCATACACACCTAGGTAATTATTATTTTCCTTTAAACTAGAAAATTTATTACTAGATTAAAAGGGGGGAATGTAGATATTATTTTTCAATTATGTATCACCTTAATATTATACACTTATAAAAATGAGACCCTAATTTCCTCTTAGTTATACACATTCCTTACTTATACAAGCCTTGCCTCTACTTTATCTTATGCCTCTTAGCCTATCTCCTAGTACAACCATCCCTAAGTTAATGACACAAACATACCATCTTCATTATAATTATTAAAATGTAATAATATTATAACACTAAAAGTTCTAATCTAATGCCTACTCTCCTACCTAGACATTAACTTCTATTACATATAGTAGTGTTGATGTTATTATCTTGACTGATACAAGTTTCCAATGCCATAAAGTCATCTAATATGTAAATGAAATGCATTAAAATGGTATTATTAAGTTATTCAATGTGATTTATCTCACAATAATATTGGTATAAATACAATATCAACCCTCAATCATTCCTCACCTAGCAATCAGACCAAAAGGTTTCTTATTCTAACCTATTATAATATCAGTCAAACGAACAACCCAGCTATAGGTTTGAGGTACTAGAGTATAAGTCATAAGATAATATTTTATAAGTTACAATTTAGGTCACTATTGTACTTATTTTGCACATTTTTCATGATTCACACATAATCCAACATGTAAGGGAAAATTACATGAGTTCGAGTCCCTCTTATGGATTTTTGGGTACATAGGTAGTACCCTTTGATAATAGGGTCATTATGGGTTAGCTCAACACCATGTTCCCACTAACCGATTTTCCCCCAAGTTCATATTGAATATAGAAAGCTATGGTTTTTCCATTTCATCAAGAGTGACTATCAATGGCATAGTTCTAAATGCATTAGAGTGAATGTGAAGGCAAACCCAGAAGCATCTAGGTGGTCACATCTTATTTGATAAGATATTTCATATAGAACTCTAGCATTGAACTTAGATAGTAGAATCAATAGAATTATACTGAGTTAACACAAGTATCCAAAGCGCTAGAGGCACTATATGCAAAATTATATTCCTACCTACCTTATGCCTATACCATATTCAAACCTCTATTAGGATTAAAAAACAAGATATGAACTCTTTTTTTATCATTTCAATATCTAACATAGTTTTACTTTATAGTAATATCCTATCTCAATTTTATAAATTTAACAAATGATATGTCTAAGTTTAATACATTAATTAATATTTTTAAGATCTAAGACTCACGCTTCTGCCTTATCATTTCTATATCCTTTTATCGTATATACCCAAGTAGGAATTTACAATCTAAATTAGGGTTAAACACATATACATTATAAATATATGATAGTATAGTATTTTAATAATATTAAGAATGGAGACTATCCATTCTTAACAAAACAAAAATATTGATCATATATTGTGCTAAAAAATAATGACATATAATTCAATTTTCATTAATACACCATTGAATAAAGTATATTATATATGTCTATGTCATGATAAATTCAATTTATTGCCATCGTATCCATTATTAAAATTCATTGTTAAGACTTGTATATTTTGAAAAAAGAAAAAAATTGGTGAAAAAATCAACTTTAAAAAAATGGCTAATTTATTTGAATTTTGTCTGAAAATGATAGAAATTTTAAAAAATCTAAAAATTAATATTTATAGTTTTTTTTTCATTTTTATCCTAAAATGTTTATAAGTCCATTTCAACCATTTGTGCAAAACATTACTAATTTTCCTAGTAATTTTCCAACACCATTTTGCTTTTTATGAGTTACATAAACATTTTTTCCTTTTTCACAACTCGTGTAAATTGTAAAAACATTTTTGGTGCAGATTGAAAAAAATATTTTTTATTCAAATTGAAAAAATATTTTTATCTCTCGTGCAATTTTTGAAAATGTTTTAAGCTTCCCTTTTTAATAAAATTCAAAATTGCACTTCTTTTAATCATGCAAGTGCAAATTAGAAATTTATTTCCCTGGTGTATGCAAGTTCCCATTGAAAAATTAAAGGTTTTTTCTATTTTCTTGTAATTTCCTTTTTTTACTCTTTCAATCATGAAAGCATGATTATTTCCGTAAGTCATGTTGAAACATAAAATTCCTCACTTATACTTCCTTTGAAGTCATTACTCACCCTCCAAGATTGCAAATGCAAATTATCTTACAAAAACATGGTTAAGTAATTCATAGAAGTTTCAAAATGGGGTTGTATATAAAATATGTTTTTTATTGGTTTTCTTGTTAGGTATAAGAAGGGAAAAAAAAGTAAATTTTGAAATTGTTTTCTTGTTTTCTATTTTCCCTAATTACACTCTTTGCAAGTGTGAAAGGAAAAAGAATAAAAGGTCATATTAAATATCAAAGGGACAAATTTTTATTTCTTTTATACCTTGTACAAGTACAACCTAGAAAAGAAAGAAAGAAGTAGAAAATAAAATAAAAAGGAGAAATCTAGAATGCAAATTAGCAAGTATTGGAAAATGGCACAATTGAATAGACAGAGATTGAATGGAAATTGAACTGGGAAGAGCTTCAATGATATTTTTTTTTCAAACTATCATTTTCATAATGAGGCAATGATTTGGGAGAAAAAGTGATTTTTTTTTGAGAAAAAGACATATTGTAGGCATTTAAATTTATTTATATTTGTAAACATAGCCATTTGGAAGAGGGGTTGCACCTGTTTAGGTAGAAAAGAAACTTCATCTACCCAAATTAATTAATTTTGTTCTATCCTCAGCCAAAAATAGAGTTGTATGACACTTTAGCTATTTGGAGAGGTAAAAAAATAAAGTTCAATTGCCTTTTTACCATTTGACTTGTACGATTATCTAAGAAAGGATAAAATAAATAAAAGCTAAATAAACTTTGGAAGATTTTAATTATTAGTGTTATCATTTTCCAAACCTTATATTTCATGCCAAGGAGGAGAAATTCTATGAGATGAACAATTTTTTTTTGACAATTTTTTTTTCAACTCAAAATAGCAAAATTAAATTCTTGCTAGAAGGAAAAATAGATCATTTAAAATTGCAAAATTAAAAATTGAATTTTTTATTATTTATGTCAGCATGATAAAATTTTGTAAAAATTTCTAGGAGTTTACAAAGTCCAAATTTTACAAAAAGGATTAGTTGGCAATCATTTTGATATTTTGAGGCCAAAAGTAAAGGGGAAGTGGGATGTTTAATCTAAAGACAAAAAATTACAAAATTGCATTTGGTTATATCTCCACTTGTAAAAAGGGTTCATGTTGTAATTAAAAGATGGTTGGATAAAAGAAAAGCTCAAATCAGGAAAAATAATCAAATGAATGTTGATATTCAATGGATGACATTAAAGCACTCAAGAGCTATTTACGCATCCAAATTATGAGTACAATCTCTTGGTGAAATTCAAATATCTAATTATGCTTCAAGTTATTTGTTCTTGTTAGCCATAACAAGTAAAGAATTATTTTGTAAACTTTTCTCGATTGTTTTTTTCTCAAGAACTTTTAATGTCTTCATCACCTACCCTAAAAACATCAATCTTGGGTAAAGAAAAGGTAGTCATGAAATACCAGTTTCAAGGTACAACACCTCTTTTACAATTGGAATCCTATTGTCTCTAAATATTTCACCCTAGAAGAGGGTGTTCAAACCTCTTCTATATTTTGGAAAAATTGGATTACTTCCAGGTGTGTGGGGCATGTATGGTGGAAGTAAACCTCTAGGATTGAAAGGGATAGCTCCCTAGATATGTCTTGATGTAATTGTCACCTAATATAATACTTGATTATGTGAAAAGGGATAGGAGTTTCATGAAATTAAAATAATTTTATGGGGTGATACACCATGAATATCTCCACAATATTATCATACAAATACACTAAGAGACAAGACTCACAAAACTAACATCTACCTCTTAGAGCACTCTAACATTAACATTCCAAACATAAAGGTGGAATACATGAAATACTACTCAAGGTGAGTTAACCAAAGATATTTTTTAGACACTAAGGCTAATTTTACACTTGAAATATAGACCCATACACTTTACTACACTTCATGTGACTTGTTAGAATGAAATAAACTTGCATCAATCATGGAAGGATTGAGAGGAAGCAATGACTGATATCAATCACTTGAGTTCTCACTATACATCTCTTCACACACTTAGACAAGATAGTTTATATGATTAAAAATATATTTCATATCTTATTTCAAATGAAAAGTATAATGTCAAACCAACAAGGTTTTGCCATAGTAGGTGTGCTCTCCTTTTCAATAGCCAAAATAGCTCTCATTTATAGAATTTGGAAGAATAGAGAGAAAAGGAAAGTTCAAGAGACACAAGTACAAGTGTCGAAATATGAAAATTAATTAAAATTCATGTGAATTTAGTGTAAATGGAGTTAATAAATTGATTTGCACATGATTATATTCCAAACAAGCCTCTTTTTTACATGTGGCATAACATCTCTTCAATCACTCTCTCTTGGGAAACTACATTTATCATGGGCTTCCTTGAGAATTCCCCAATATATTAGGTACAATTTTCTCATGTGAATTTAGGAGAGGAAGTTAGAAAGAGGCCTCCACTTACATTAGAAGTTTTCCTATTCATGGATATTATCTTACATAATCACAATCATCATCTTCAACCATGATTACTCTCCAATAGGCCTTTCTTGATAATAAAAACTAGAATAGCTTTATCCTTTCTAATTTATCCATACCAAGGGTCTATGACTCATGGTATGACACTTCTTACACTTGGTTCCATCAGACACATCGTAGAAAGTCTCCAAATTTAGGTTATCACTCTTTTAACTATGTCGCTTTAGAGACTGGATAAAGTGAGAGGCATACCAAGGACACTTATGAGAATTTATAACCTCTAGAAATGGAATATGGAGTTGGTTCAAGTCTCAATCTATCCTCTCAAGTGGTTGGTATTCCATGTTCATCTTCAAGACCTACAAAACATAAGAAATTGTCAAATAAACCTATTTTTTACATGATTTGTAAGGATCCTTACAATCTAATTCCATGTATCTAGACCTCATGAAGTTTTAACAAATCTCTCTTTATCTCTCAGGATCAAATTTGTTTATTTGGATGCACTTTGAGCCTCATTTCATCCATCAAGTCATAAATAGGGTTTTCAAGGGTTTTGAGGTGATTTGGATTTTTAACATTTTTTCATAAATAATATACATTATAATCCTATAATAAATACAATAAATCCCTCTTAGAGAGCCTCTTCATCATCTCCAAATAACCTAAGGTCCCATGTAAATGGTCATGAAAGTATCAATCATTCCAAGTTGGCATTCGAGTCCTTGTCATGCATTTTATGAGTGTTTTAAGTGTATTCATGCCAAGAATTAGATTTTTGATGATTATGTTTCATTTAAATGGTTAATACACCTATATAAACTTCAAAATCGCATGCCTAAATCATTATAATATCTCCTCAAGAGGTAGGAATGAAGATAACGCTTATTTTGAAATTGGGCCTAGACCCTACCAATAGGTATGTTTGCACCTTTGAGCCCAAAATGAGGTTTTAGTAGCATTCATTTCATCTTAGTATGTTTATTTTTTTTTAATGGTCCCCAAACATGGATCAATCACTTGGGAGGCTTATCCAAGGTCAAAATTGAAGATGACCATCCTTACCAAGCCATTTGCTTACCATTCCTTGCCATGATGGTTGTATCCTCTGTAGTATAGGGTAACCTATTTGCCATCAAACCTTATGGAAAGGTTTTTCATATTTTTTTATGTTTTATCTAGATTAAAAAATCACCTTTAATATTTTTATTTACCTCTATCTTATCATTTCATCCCTTTTCCTCAGAACTACCAATCTTATTCATGGTAAAATTTCCCCTCATTTGAGACAAAACAAAGGGGGTTAGCCCTATTATCCATGGAAAATTGATAATTGGAGGATATTAATGAAAACCTAAGGGTAATTATACCAAATTTAAACCTTTATATACAATTATAATACCTCCATATTTACATACTTCCTAGGTAGTCTTTGAATAATGCAGAAGGTGCTTATAAATGAAAAACTTACGATTGAATTTTTTATGAAACCTTGAGTTTCCTTCTATGTTTTTAAGTCACAATATCATTACCATAAATTTCACTTACCTCAAATTCTCTCTAATCATTGATCAAATGCTTGAAATAGCCTACTGTTATCTTAGTCCTTTTGAATGGTTGTAGGTGGTCATCTCAAAAAATGAGGGTTCAAGTGGATGTATATAAGGATTAATTATGTTAACCTACCATATTTTTATTTACTTGTTTCATTTAAGTTCACTCCATGTGGTTTTCCATCCTTTTTTGATAATATACTCAAAATTGCATGCTAACGAACCAAAAGGCCATTTGCACCTACAGGTCTGTAGGTGTTGTTGAAACACTTTAATATGTTTTAAGGTCCATTCAGACATATAAAATATGATATTATAATTATATATACTCCATAAAACTTTTCAAAATTCATGTCTATATGAAGGGCTATAAATTGAGCATAATTAGGTACTATGGTTTTCTTATGCCACTATTTGAGTGGAGATGTTCTACTCATTACCCTTCCTGTAAGTGAATTTAGGGGTTCTGAGTATTATATCATGATGTTTATTTACATTTTAAACATATATTTAAGGCTATATAATGAATAATCACTCCATTCACCTTAGGCACCTTAAAACACTCCCAAATGTTGATATTAACTTATTGCCTATTAACCCTACTGTAGGTGCCACCTCCCAAGCCTATGTACAGATAAAACTTAAGCTTGGAGGATCAAAACACAAATTAATGCCTATATATAGGGGTATTTAATACTTTATGATACTATTTCATCTTCTAAACCATTACCAATATGAAAAAATTCATTGTTTCCCATTCACGATGTCAAAACCCTTTATATCTTCACAACCCTGTAGATAACCCTAAAACCTTTTAGTGTATTTGAGCCTGGTTTTGAGCCATTGGAAATATAGTTTACCTTTATTGTTACCCTTTTAAATTTGGAAAAATTATTATACATACCAAGGGATACAAGGTAAGTATATGTGGACCATTCAAGACCATAATAGCCTTATTAAATGAAAATAACAAGAACAACCAAGAGCTTCATTTTGGTCTTTTCGGGATAGTGAGTCTAAAATCAAAATCATATTTGTTGATTATGGTTTGGTTGTTATAATGATTATGACATTTTAAATAGGTCTACTAAGATGAAAATTAATACATAAACCTTGAAGTTGGTGTCCTTAAGACTTAAATCCTTCACACAAGGTTCTCCAATCTTTGTGATACCACTTGTAGGTGGTAATGAGTTATGGTGGGTAGTGAATATAAGAAAGTCATGTAGCATTATTATGGTCACCTCCATGAAATTTGAATTAACAAAAATCCTAAAATTCACTCTTTAACATCTCTAAGAATTTGAAAACATTACCAATGTTACTTCTAAGGTAATAATGTCACCATGGAACCCTCTGACTGATCACTCCCTTTGAATATGTTGAAAATAAAGGAAAGAGTGGACTAGGTACAATATTTAAGATTAATGGTTTCTTCCTTGATCATAAAATTCACTTTCATATTTCAAACACCTGAGACACGTTCAATTCCTTCACATTAACATGTAAATATTTCATTCAGGGCACCTGTAGGTGTATATTTCTGAGCAAAGGCAACAAACAAGGTCCAGAGGAAAAACACACCTATATAAGGCTTTCATAGGCATTTGATGACTTCAAAATCCAATATAATCTTGTAGAACCTATGGAGAGGAATTATATAACATTTAGTAACACCTAAAATAAACAAAACCATCAAACCAAAGTCAAGAAATCTAAGACAAGTGCAAATAGTGACCCCCTCATGGATGTAAGGGCATAAAAGCTTCTTAGAGTCTAATTGGTTATTAATAAAAGAAAATATGATAATATGAGAAATCTTACCATGAAATTTAATTATACTTAGATACCTTTCACCCACCAAGACCATTCTTCCCAACTCTAACTGTATGGCTCACATTAAGTGTTTGAATTTGGCCTTTCTTGGCTTGCAAGGAGAAAGTGGAAGAATAGGAAGTTGTATATGAACTTTTTGAAATTATCTCAACACTAAAATCATTAAAATTAACCTAGGGAGGTGAAGATACACATTTTCCTTGTTTTTAGCTGATGGAGAACTCAAGAAGTTTGTATAAGTGCCCAAAAGGGCCTAAAATTAAGGACAAACTCCACCTTTATGCATATAAATAACTTTTTAAATAAAATCTGATAGATACTAACATCTCCTAACCTCTTCCACATCTAAATATCTCTTGGTTACAAATTCCCCTCCCTAAAAGTCCATACAAGTCATTTATTATGCTAGAAAAATGGCCAAAAGGCATATTTTACATATAAAGGATGGTGAATGACAAATATATGACTTATAAACACCTTAGGACAATTAAATGACCATATTCTAATATTTATAACATAATTTTAACCTTTTACTAAGTTTTAACTTAGTTTACCAACTGTGACTTTTTTTACTAGACTAGTACAAGGAGAATGAACTTAGACCAAGGCTAAATGGAGGATAAGTAAGATGTTAAACCAAACTTATAGAAAGTTTAAAAATTTAAGGATTTCCATAATTTTACCAAATTTCAAATTTTATCAACACTTTTGGTGATTCCTAGGGGTAACATGCTTCCCTAAGTTAAGGACTAGTAGCCTGATTCCATCCATTGGGCACAGAGTCATGCATATGGGCACTAAAATTGAATTTAATAGACCTTTGACTCAATGAAAACAATTTTTTTGACTCACACACACAAAATAAAAAACACAAACCAAATAAAGGGAAGGAAACACACTTTTGCTATGAATAACTTAGGGGAAATAAGACACAACTGAAAAGAAACTAGCTATGTACACCTAACCAAGCATGCCTCTCCTTCATCTTGGATAAAAGGGGAAGATTATTATTTCTCATTTATTACAATAAACCTTGTGGTGGTAAAAAAGTGGTTTGTTGAAGTAGAATCTTGGTGATTCATCCTTATTGTTTGCCACCTTGATTGGCATGTATCCAAATAGATCAGATTTAGACATATCTTCAACATTTATGTATTCCTCTTGATCTTGGAATAATGTCTCATGCTGGTCCTTTAATATAATTTAATTCATCAATTCACCAAAGGTTTAAATCTCATGATTATAAGGCTCATTTTGTTCTTGTCCTTATAAGGACTAGATCATCTTTCTCTATTTCTTTAAGAAGTTTGAAAAATTGATCCCTAGCCTCTTCATGATCCTCTTGAGGAAGGGCAGCTGGTATGATGTTTGAATTGAGACAATAATCCTATAATTTATCACAAAAATCATCACTTTATTGTTCAATATCTCCCTCTTCAATGCCTCTATCACACCAGTCTGATTTCTCTCCTTCTTAGTTAAACAAAAGATTATCTAGCTGGTCAACAACATGTTTTTGATACTCATCCAACTAATGTCCCATGTTCACTATCTTCATAAAATAAAAATTTAAGTTCATAAAACAAAGGGGAAGAGAGATCACCATGCTTGCATTCTCCATCACCTAATGTTGAAATATTAAACTGATCTAAGTAATCTTCATATTCATTGAACATTAGCATATAGGTGTGACCTATGTCTTATTCTTAAGGTGCTTTATGAATTTAAATAGGTTTAGCTACAACATATTCTTCAAAAAAAAATTAAATCTCTTCATGAAGTTTGACAAACTAATCCCTAGCCTCTTCATGATCAATAGAAAGGACTTGAAGTTCATCAACATTCTTACCAATTTCTTGTGGAACATCATGTGGGCTAATGAGTACCTCTTCTTCATCTTGTGTTGCAAGTTGATCATCATAATCTTCCATGAATCATAGGAATTCATCAATCCACTTAAGGTCTACTTCTTCTTGTCTTATAACTGAAGTATCTTCTTCTCCCAAAACCTCTGTTTGCTGTTCCATGTCATCAACTCCTTCCTCAAGCTTAAAAACAGATCTACTAGGGTGAATAGGTATGCTAATGAAAATATCTTCATCATATATTCTTGAGGTATCATTTTAAATATTTTTAAGGAACTCATCTATGGCAGCATCATCCTCTAACTCTTGAAGAGTCTTAGGAACAATTAGTTGATTCTCAAGTTGTGAAAGCAATAGAGAAGAAGTACTAGATGTAATTCTTCAGGCACCTTGTCAACCTTTGGTATGCCTTGAAATTTATGATAAGATCTACCATGAAGGGTAGATGGAAAATTGGAAAAACCTATAGGAACTTTTGAATTTCTCCTAGCACAATCCTCCTTTTTCATAATCTGCCTAAGCATAGGACCTTCTTTCCTCTCAAGGTTAGGCATGAAACAGTTTGGGTTCTTGGTTTAATATGGACTATAATATGAATCTATGGTAAGAACCTTAGTAGTATTAGTAATATTTGTAGGAAAATTAGGAGTATAAGAATGAGAATGATCAATATTTGGTTCTATTAGAGGGAGGATCTACAAATGAAACTTGTTATGTGGCTTTGACTCAATTTAACCATTCCAACTAGGCTTAAAATTGAAGATAAATTCAGACATATCATTGGAAACTCTTCCCCCAATAATAGCCATGAAGTCATTAGCTAATAATATAGAAAATTATGGTTTCACATCTACAACTATCATATCTTGTGGGATTTTAACATTAGGATAAGTAGGAAAATCAAAAGACACCATTATGTTTCTTGCAATGCCAAGAGTGTTTACATCTCTTATAATTGAAATTAAACTCTAGGATCACACTCATACTATGGGTTTTACTCATAAAATATTTCCTTGGGGATACAAAAATAACTTGTAGTAGTACTAAAAACACAATTATGAATCAAGATATTACCAATGATCATGGTGTAAATGAAAGGATAAGGAATAACCTCCTTGACTTGTTGAGGAACATGATATTTATGTTGCATTTCTTGATACTATTTCAAAAGTTAATTCAACTCCCTCAATTCACTTTTGAAACCCTCCAAATCGAGGTTTAACTCATTCTCATATTGGTCAAAATGATCATTAGGAATAATAGGTTGGTAATAGGAGTGAGATGATGTTGGAGGAGAGTAGAACGGTTGATACAAACCTTCATGAAGTGTAGTCTCTTGAGGGAAACTTGTGGAAAAGCCATGAACACCAAAAGTAGAATCATCTTGATAGGGAGGCACATACTGATTGGAAGATGAATAGTACATACTAGAATTGATATTTTGAAGCACTAGGACTATTTACACTAGTTGAAATCATTTAGAGTCACCATTGGTGCTTTGATTGCCTTTATAGGATAATGAGTTGAAGGATAGCATAGAGAATTCCTTCACTTGAATTCAATTGTCCCACCAGGCATGCCAAAACTGTTGTCTCTAAATCTTGTACTCTAGAAGAGGGTTTTCAAGCATCTTCTAGATTTGGGCAACATTAGACTACTTATAGGTGTGCGGGGCACCTATAGTGGAAGTACACCTCTAGATTGAAAGAGATATCTCCCTAGATATATCTTGATGTACTTGTCACCTAATCTAATAATTGATTGTGTGAAAAGGGATAGGAGGTACACAAAAGCAAACTATTCTAAAGGGGTGATACACAATGAATATATCCACAAGAATTTCATACAAATACACTAAGAGATAAGACTCACAAAACTAGCTTCTACCACTTAGAGCACTCTCAAATTAACATTTCAAACGTGAAGGTGGAATACATGAAATACTATTCAAGGTGATTAACCAAAGATTGATTTTAGACACTAAGGATACTTTTACACTTAAAATATAGACTCATACACTTAACTACACTTCATGTGACCTATTAGAATGAAATAAACTTGCATTAGTGATGGAAGGATTGAGAGGAAGTAAGGATTAATATCAATCACTTGACTTCTCATTACACATCTCTTCACATACTTAGAGAAGATATTTTTTAGGATCAAAACTAGATTGCATATTCTATTTCAAAGGAAAATTATAATATCAAACCAGTAGGGCTTTGCCATACTAGGTGTGGTCTCCTTTTCAATATCCAAAATGGCTACCATTTATAAAATTGAGAAGAAGAGAGAGAAAATATAAGTTCAAGAGACACAAGGACAAGTTTTAAAAGATTAAAATTAGTTAAAATTAATGTGGAAGAAATGTAAAGGGAGTTAGGAAACTAATTTTCACATGATTCTATTCCAAATAAGCCTCTTCTCCACATGTGGCATAACATATCTTTAATCACTCTCTCTTGGGAAACTACCTTCATCATGGGATTACTTGAGAATTCCAAAATATATTAGGGACAAGTGTCTCATGTGCACTAAGGAGAAGAAGTTACAAAGAGGCCTCCACTTACATTGGAAGTTTTCCTAATCATGGATATTCTCTTACATAAGCATAATCATCATCTATAACCATGATTACTCTACTTGAGGCTTCTCCTGAAAATTGTCACTAGTATATCCTTATACTTTATAACTAATCCATACCAAGGGTACTATGACACATGTTAGGACACTTCATACACTTGGTTCCATCAAGTTCATCTTTAAAAGTATCCAAATTTAGGTTATCACCCATTTCACTATGTCACTTTAGAGACTAGCTAAAGTGATAGGCTTATAAAGGACACTTATGAGAATTTATAAGATCTAAAAATGGCATATGGAGTTGGTTTAAGTCTCAAAATATCCTCCTAAGTGGTTGGTATTCCTTGATCATCTTCAAGACCTAAAAAACATAATAAATTGTCAAAGAAACATGATTTATGCCTAATTTATATATATTAGGTATATTTTAATTTGATTTCTCTATACCTCATGAATTTATAACTAACTTTTATTTATCTCTCATGGTAAAATTTATTCATTTGGATTCACTTTGAGCCTTAATTCTTCCATTGGGTCAAAAAATAGGGTTTTCAAGGGTTTTGAGGTGATTTAGATTCTTAAAATTTGTTCATAAAGAATAAAAAGTATAATAGTATAAAAATTACACTAAATTAATCTTAGATACCCTCTTAATAATCTTCAAATACCTTGAGGTCCCATGCAAATGGTCATGAAATTTTCAAGCAGTCCAAGTTAGCATTCGAGCCCTTTTCATGCATTTTGTGAGGGTTTTAAGTGTATTCAAGCCAATAATTATCTTTATAATGATTGTATTTCATAAAAATGTTTCATACACCTATATAAACTTCCCAATCACATGCCTCAATAATTTTAATATATCCTCAAGAGCTAATAATGAATAAGACCCCTGTTTTGAAATTAGGCATAAACCTTGCCAATAGGTTTGTCTACACATTTGAGCCCAAAATGAGGTTTAAGTAGATTTTATTTCATATTATGAGGTTTAATATTTATTTAATGTTCCTCAAAAAATTTATAATCACTTGGGAGGCTTATCCAAGGTCAAAATTTAAGATGACCATACTCACCAAGTTATTTACTTACCATTCGTTGCCATGATAGCTACATCCTTTGTAGTATAGGGTATCCTATTTTCCCTCAAAACTTATAGAAAGGTTTTTTAGATTTTTTTGGTTGTTATAAATCTTAAATAATCATATTTAATATTTTTCTTTACTTTTGGCTTATCATTTCATCCCTTTTCCTCAAAACTACCAGTTTTGTTCATGGAAAAACTACCCCTCCTCTGAGACAAAATAGAAGGGGTTATCCCTATCAGCCTTGGGGAATTAACCATTGAAATATATTAATGAAATGCTAAGGTTAATATATACCAAATTTAAACCATTAAATCCAAGTATAATACCTCTATCTTTACATACTTCCTAGGTAGTCTTTGAATAAGGTAGACTATGAGGGTAGACAGGTTATAAGACTATGTTTTGCTTAAGAAAGGTGCCTATAAATGAAAACACTTATGATTGAATTTTTTATGAAACATTGAGTTTCCTTATGTGTCTTGGAATCAAAATATCACTTCCATACCTTTTAATGAGCTCAAATTCTCTCTAATCATCCATCAAATGCTTGAAATAGCTTACTATTATCTCAGTGCTTTTGGATGGTTGTAGGTGGTCATTTCCATGAATGAGGTGTCAAGTGGCTATATATAAGGAGTAATTATCTTGAAATACCATATTTTCATGATTTTTTTTCATATAATTTCACTCCATGTGGTTTTCCATCCTCTTTTGATGAGATACTCAAAACTACATGCTAAGGAACCAAAATGCCATTTGAACCTACAAGTCTGTAGGTGTCATTGAAACACATTAATGTCTTTTAGGGTCTATTCAGAACTATAAAATATGATATTATAATTATATATACTGCATAAAACTTTTCACAATTCATGTCTATACTAAGGGCTAGAAAATGAGCACAATTAGGTATTATGGTTTTCTTATGCCATAATTTGAGTGGAGATGTTCTATTCACTGCCCTTCCTATAGGTGAATGCAAGGGTTCTTATTATTATATCATGATTTTTATTTGCCTTTTAAACCTCTCTTTAATGCATTATAAATAATACTGACTCCTTCAATCACCTTAGGCACCTTCAAACACTCCCAAATGTTGATATTAGCTCACTACCTACTAACCCTACTATAAGTGCCACCTCCCAGGCCTATGTATGGATAGTACCTGAGCTTGGAGGATCGAAACACAAATTAATACTTATATATAGTGTTAATTTATACTTTATGATTATATTTCATCTTATAAACCATTAACAATATGAATAAATGCATTTTTACCCATTTAAGGTGTCAAAGCTCATTATATCTTCACAACCCTATAGAAAACACTAAAACCTTTCAGTGTGTTTTGAGCCTAGTTTTAAGGCATTGGAAATATACCTTCACCTTATTATTACCCTTTTAAATTTGGAACACTTATTTTCCATACCTAGGAATACAAGGTAAGAATATGAGGACCCTTTAAAACCATCATAGCCTTATTATATGAATATAATAAGAACAACTAGGAGCTCTATTTTGGTCCTTTTGGGACAATGAGTCTAAAATAATAGTCATATTTGTTGATTATGGTTTTCTTCTTCCAATGATTATGAAATTTGAAGTAGGTCTATCAAGATGAAAATCAATACATAAACCTTGAGGCTGGTCTCCTTAAGGCTTGGGTCATTCACACAAGGTTCTCTAATCTTTGTGATACCACCTATAGGTGGTGATGAGCTATGGTGGGTAGTGAATATAAGAAAGTCATTTACCATTGCTATGGTCACCTCCAACAAATGTGAATTAACCAAACTCCTCAAATTCACTCCTTAACATCTAAAATAAGTTTAAAAATTTACCAAGGTTACTGTCAAGGCAATAATGTCACCATGGAACCCTCTAACTGATCACTCCCTTTGAATATGTAGACAATGAAGGGAAAGAGTGGAGTAGGTACAAGATTTAGGCTCATGGTCTCTTATTTGATCATGAAATGCACTTTAAATCTTAAAAAAACTTGAGACACATTTAATTCCTTCACATTAACCTATAAATATTTCATTTAGGGCACCTGTAGGTGCATATTTCTGAGCAAAGGAAACAAAAATGGTCTAGAGAAAGAACAAGCCTAGAAAAGGATTTTCTAGGAAAATTATGACTTATAAATCCACTGAGATCATGTAAAAACTATGGAGAGGCACTATATAATATTTAGGAACACCTGAAGCAAACAAAACCGTCAAACCAAAGAAAGGAAATATGAGACAAGTGTAAACAATGACCCCTTCATGGATGTAAGTGCATAAAAGGTTGCTTAGATTCTAAGTGATTGTTCATAAAGGATAAGATATTAATTTAAGAAATCTCTCCATGAATGTGAAGTATACTCAGAGAAATTTCACTCACCAAGACCATTCTTGCCAACTCCAACTATATGGCCCACACTAAGTGTTTGAATTTGGCCTTTCTTGGCTTACAAAGAGAAAGTTGAAGAAGAAGAAGTTGAAGATGAAATTTTTGAATTTATATCATAACTCCAAGAATTTAAATTAACCTAATGTGGTGAAGAGACACATTCCCCATGTTTTTAGCTGATGGAGAACTTAAGAAGTCTATATAAGTGCCCAAAAGGGCCTAAAATTAAAGATAAAATCCCTGTTTCTACATATAAATGAATATTTAATTGACCTATGATAGATCATAACATATAATAACCTTCTCCACATTTAGATATCTCTTGGTGACAAATTTTCCTCCTTGGAAGTTCATACAAGTTATTTATTATGCTAGAAAAATGGCTAAAAGGCATATAAAGCATGGTAAAGGACAAGTATATGACTTAGAAATACCTTATGACAAATAAATGACAATATTATAATATTTATAACATTATTTTAACCTTTTACTAAGTTTGACCTTAGTTGACCAACTTTGACTTTGTTTGACTAGACTAGTACAAGGAGAATGGGCTTAGACCAAGGCTAAATGGAGGATAAGTAAGATGTTTAGACCATTATGAGACCTCTATGGGAAATTTATAAACTTATAAAAAGTTTATAAATTTATGGGTTGACATAATTTGACCAAATGTCAAATTTGGTCAAAAATTCCAACACAAAAAATATCATAAATATTGATCTTGATCACATCAACTTGGTTGAGTTTTGTGCAAGAATGAATCCAGAGCATACAATAGATTTTGGTCATAATATTTGTGATAGTATTTTAGAACATGTAGTATATTTCTTAGTATAATTTTATTCTCTTAAGTTATTTTTGGTTATATAAAATAATTATAACTCAGAGACGTAGGAGGTAAGAGATTCCTAGGGGGATTGGTAGTGAGTTTTGCTCTCAAACAAATTGAAAACATTTTTCACCTTATAGATTGTGAAACCTTTATGCACATAAATCTTGATTATTCCTAAATATTTTGGTATGACTATGTTATAACATGTTCTAAATAAATCAACAAGGCCTGGTTAACTAAGACCAAGCATTCTTCCACTCAGCTTCACAAAACTATCACAAGATCAGATTTCAAAGATGAGATAAGTGACATGATCACATTGTTGCATAGGATAGTAGGAAATAAAATGGATAAGATTTTTTTATAAATATATCTACAAGTTCATATGGATCATCATTCAAAATTATCAATATATCAATTGGGGTGAATTGATCAATAATTCCATTCACAAACTCATATAAGTAAAAGACATGTCAAAATATTGCATGACTTTGTAACTTGTTTATGTTGTATCAAGTCAAAGGTATTTTTATGGATTGCATACAATGGGTAATTTTAGGAAAATAATGGTGTATGAATTTTATCCTCAACTAGCATTGAAAGAAAGCACCTATCACTTCAAACCAACTATGACTACTTTGTTCATTTTGTCATCCAGCTATTTGAAACAGAACTCTTCAACTGAAGAATATCAATTATGGTCACCACATAAATAATAAGGTCAAGAGATTGGTTTATACTATTCTCAACATTTATTTATTTAATAATTTATTATTATTAAATATCTCCTTACATACTCCCATGATATGTCAGTGGTAAATGGGTGTTAATCAAATTGGTGAGATAACTTATTAAAACACACAAGTTCTTGACAAGTAGATAAAATACAAGAATCAAGTTTATGATCACTATTGATATGTATACTTTCCATTCATTAGTGAAGGCTAATATATTTGAGTAATGCATGTCTCACTTTAACCTTAGGATATTTTAAATTAGGTCTTCAATTGACAATAGAGGCTTAACTAAACATAATCTTGGATCTCCATTTCAACATGTTCCACATTTTTAAGACTATATGATGGATTATGATGATGAGAAAATAGTGAGAATTAGAGACTATTCATGGTATACCATGAGATAAATAGTCAAGTTTGGCATATTTAAAGTGTTGTAATAACTAATATATGATGAGGTCACATTAGACCCCATATTTGAAAAAAAAATACATCATGACAAATCAATTTCCCATGGTACATTAGGACATAAGGGAATATACTTCTCTAAAAATTATGACATGGGTTGTACTTGATATAAATCTTATATGGTTGAAAGGTAAGGGTGTTGATGTTATAAATGCTGATTTCCTTATACCTCTTGAGGAAGACAAAATTGGAAGATTTTATAAGCAACAAAATGAGCCAAAAAAGATGGATGAGGTAGGCCCTAGTGGAGAATCTCCCATGATAGAAGAATCATGCGAGCCTTAGACTACTCAAAAATATAATTAAACATGAAAGACTATCAAGCTAAAGATAAAAGGTTTTGTGATAATGTTTCTTCTTCTCCTAAAAAAATTAGTTTCTCAAGAAGTTCCTGTTGATAGCTTTCCATTCACTCAAGAATTAGTAAAGAACACAACTCAATAATTTTTAGATTTAGATGATGTAATGTTTCCTACATCATCTAATTTCCTTTTTCAAGAGATTACTTTTATCTCATCTTCTCCCTCAAATCTTAAATTTCCCATTGCTCCTTCTCCAAAAATCTCTCTTAAAACAATCAATCCACATGATCAAATCGAAACATCTTCTTAGGTTGTCCCAATCACACCTTCTTGAACTATAGTAAGGATTGATGCACCTATTTCAACTTCCATTCCATTTCCTTCCTCAAGCATGACAAATTTAGATTAGTTGTCTATAGTAGTAAAAATAACAAGAAAAATTGTTGAATCTAACAAGATAGATTTTAAAACCTTAATATCTTCTTTCACAAAAAGGGTAAAGAAAGAAAATATATTTTCATGAATGGTGATAGATGAAAAGGGAGAAAATTATTCATAGGTTCCCATACCAATAGTTGAAATGGATAAGTCAAAAATTAGGGTTGAAGACTACCATGTATCCAAAGTTTAATTGGGAAAGTCAACAAGAGAAGGGATGAAAGGAGATTTTCATTTAGAAATTGACACCATATTTTAAAAAATGGACAAAGACAAAGTGAGAAAAGATGAACTAAAAGAGAAAGTAGAATAATTGAGCTCAATAATGAATAAATTGATCAAGCTAGTTCAACTAGATATCACTTCATTTAGTCTTCATGCCAAAATGCTAGAAAGAGTGAGATAAGTGGGCCAAATGGGTAATGCAGTGAAAGACTAGATTAAAAAAGTTGTAGATCATGGGGTCTCAATAATTCTTTCCATAACAATGATATTCTCTAAAATTCAGTCACAATATGAGTAAATAGTAATGAATGTAAATGGATATGCTCAAGAGAAACAAAATTGGGAAGAACTCATGCATGTATTGGTCGAATTCTTGAAAATTCATTCTATTCATCTTATTGAAAAAGAGGTAATCAATGAAGTTTAAATTGTCTATCAAATTGAATTTCTTTGGACCACCAAATTTAGAATCCAATCTCTTAATGAATGTGTTTATAAATTTAGTAATGCAAGGACACTTGGAAGCAACACAATGATGGATAATCACAATGAATTCAAGAAGTTGGATTGTCATTTTGTCAATGACAAGGATCAAGAGGGAAATTTTATTTCAACTGAGATCATAAATGGAGAATTCAAATAATGTATCTACAACATTGCCACTACATCTACATTCAGTTATGAAGAGCTTTGTTAGTTGTCCCAATACCAATTGAATGTAGATAATCTGGATATGAAAAAAAATACTCTCTAAAGCAAGCATTAGGAAATTAAAGAGTTAGATTACTAAGCAAACATTGCCTATAGGTACACATATGGACTAGATGAATATTTGATCAAGGTAATCCTCCATAGATTTGATTATTTCTTAAAATGAAAATATTTATCACTATGGCAACAAGAAGAATGAAGATTTGTTTTCAGTGTTCTTGCATTCTCACCTCTTGTTTATTTTTACCTAACTTATGTAATTACACTCTTTTCCCCTTAAAAATGTGCATTTTATTTTTTTAAATTGTCTTTCCAAGTTGTCCAACTTGATTTTTTAAGTTGTACAATTTGATAATGTGCTTTTACAAGTAGTGTAAAAAACCTAATTATTTTCTCAAGTGGTGCTAATTGCTTAAAGATTTTTTTCACCTTTTAAAAATTGTGATTTCTCATTGATATCTTATAATTTTTTAAAAAAGGAAAAATAGGTGGTTTTACATCATAATGGCCCATTTTGGCCTATAAATACAAGTTAGAGATTCGTAATAAGGGTTTGAAATAGATATAATTTTTGGCAAAACATTATAAAAGGAGACCAGTCTTTCTACTCTTCAAAATCAATATAAGAAAGGTGTTTCTAAACTTTACATTAGTTATATCTTTTTAATTATGTCTTTCCTTCAATTCAAATTATTTGATTTTCTTTTCTATTGTTATAAATTCAAAACTATTGAGAATAGGATATTAGATTATAATGTTTCTATTGTGAGTTATAATTTACATTTCTAGTACATATGAAAATATTTGTGGAATAGAGATAATTTCTTGGTTGTTTCTATTATAAAATACAAAGGGTTATTAGTTTATGTTATAAGAGTTAGATGGTACTTTGGTGTATGTTCCATATCATTATAGATATCATTACATCTTTTCAACCCACTGAATGAGAGAGATTTTCCTCTTTCAAAAGTCAAAATTTTCAATCAATACTTTTGTCTAGTCTCAGGTTTATAACTTGATGATTCTATTGCTCAAATAATTTCTCTCCTCTCTCTCTCCTTTTATACATATTCCTTTCTCAAATCTCCTTTTTTTAATTTTGGGTTAAAAGTACTAACCATGATTTACATTCTATTATTTGTAAATATTTCCCACTTTCCTATTTTTGGCTTTCAATAAAGGTAGCTTTGCCTGTTAATAGGAGAGGGAATCTATTCCCTATGTTATTGATGTGAAGTCACTAATTTGTCATCCTAACAAATTTTCATGCTAGTAGTTTTTGGTTCTCACTGTGGGACATGCTTTTGAAGATTTTATGCTACCCATTTTGTACCAGTCCACATGACTCTCCCAATATCATAAGGACCACTCCAATAGCCTAAGATAGATGTAGAATAATATACTCAGTTATATATTATGCTAAACCTTAAATTAATCTTTTTATATTCTGATAAAATAACTAGAACTCATTTTCACATCATCCTAACTATTCTGAATCAAGAGTTAGAACTTGTTGAAATAGTAGAAAGAGCCCATGCACGAAGAGAATCCTATAGAGTTTGTCTAGTAGCCTAGAGTTACTAAAATCACATATGACCATTTCAAGAATTTAGTATCTAAATCATCAACTCAGTTTGAATTGGGGAGAAGCCTCATAATAAGATCTATTTGTAAGCCTTTGATTTTTCACTTTTGACAATATAACAAATAATGCTCAATTAAATACTATTAGAGAAGAACTAAATATATAAGAAACACATGCTTCCATTGCCTAGAATTTTTTTGATATTACTTCAAGAAGACAAGCATGAAGAACATTTTGTATAGATAAGCAAAGACATTCTCCAACTAGAGTTTCTTCTAATGAAAATTAAGGTGCCTCAAGCTCAAGTTATTCAACTTAATATTGATTGGGTACAACAAACCCAAAAAGATATTTCATCATATTTAAGAACTTTTTCTTGGGATAATAGAATGAGTTCAACACATTTTCATAGAGCAGTTGGAGTCTTAGAAGAAGAATAATTTCAACTATTTTTAGCACAAAGGGTTGAAGTAATGGTTGTATGTAGAATACAAAAAATAAGTCCATCTCAGAGAGATATTTAACTTCAACCTATGTGTCAATACTAGTAACTTCCTTTCAAATGTGTAAAAAAGAGATTCACCAGAGCTAATAAGTCAAAAGGTGAACTTGACCCTTTTTATTATTTACAAGAACATTTGATCTTCAAGTTAAGTCTTGAACATCAGAGAAAGCTCAAAAGGATAACCATCATTCCCTTAACCTCTAAGAAAACAAATCACCTAAAAGAGGTACTTTTACAAGTTGAGCTCTTATCTTATCATGAATGGTTATTCCCTTACAATAAGTTTTTCAAACTATGGTATTACAATGGGTAAATATGATTGGTTGATTGGATTTTGGACAATTACACAACCTTTAAAAATGATCCAAAAATTACTTTCCAAGATTTTATGGAGATGGAAAATAACACCTAGATAAACACCTTAGACCATTTAATAATTCATGTGGCATTTTAGGTGTTAATCATTGAGACATTGCCATCAGGATATTCATCAAAATACTACATGATGGGGTTGTAGTCTAGTTCTACCATCTCACTCCAAGATCTATTAATAATCAGAATACAATGAAAACTAAATTTGAGAATTGATTTAAACTAGCTAAAGATGCCCATGCTCTATTTTCTCAACTTACACAAATGAAAAAATAATTATATGAGCCAATGAGAGAGTTTGTCACTAAATTTAAAAAGCTTTTAAATAATATACAAAATAATGCATGAACTATTAATGAAAATAAAAAAAATCTTTATCAAATCTCATTTAGCTAAAGTAAGTTACCAATTGATAATGGATAGAGTAGTAAATTTGGAAGCAACTCAAGAATTGGCTATTGACATCAAAAATGACATGATAATGTCTAGGAAACTCAAGAAAGAACCTTCAAAGAATAAATCTCAAATTTTAGGACAATATTCAACCAAAAAAATCTTGAAAAAAATGGCTAATGATATAACATCCCTCAAAAATAAAATATCTTATAAAGCCATTACAACTCCATAACAAGATATTCCTAGAAGAAACTACATTCCTTTTCAGAGAGATCATCCTAGACTGCAAGCTCCTTAATAAAACTAGCACTTAAAGATCCTCATTATAAAAACACTAACGTACTGCTAAATGTAGTCTTGAATATCTAGGTAATATTTGGATACAAATAAGTTGAAGAAGAAAATGAATCAAAAAATCCAAAACTTCAAGATTGTGAAATTGAAGAACCTAGTGGAGACCCTGTAAACACATTCTTAGAATATAATTATGATGAATATGAATATGAAGAGAATGTTGGTGATATGAATATTCAATCATTTGAATTTTTTACTAGAAATCAAAACCAAAAAAGTAGTCAAGTGATTCACAAGAGGAAACTCCAAAAGTTATTCTCCCATGAGGAGTTACCCTACAAATGAAAACAAAAGGGAAGCAATCACTGATAGGTATTTCATAATTCCAATGTTTCTCAACCTATTGAGATCTATTTTAGTAATTTACCAAATTTTAACTTAATCGATCCTTTTTTATAAAACCAAAATTCAAATGTCACAAGCTAAATACTTGAGATCATATCTACAGCAACTACATAGGTTAGTTGATCTCATCAAAGGAAAAAAATTAACTACTAAAAATATAATTTCAAAGGAATCCTAAATAACCCTTTTACTTCTAATTAAGTCAACTCTATGCCCATATTCACTTCACAATCCAATAAATTTGACCCTTTCTACATTTATCTTTTCCTCAAGGGATGCAAAGTTAGTAATTGTATTCTTGACACGGTAGCCTTAGATAATGTAATGTTTGCCAAAGTTGCTTATACTCTTGGCCTAACCTACACTAAGACTTTTGGGTTTTTATATTCCATAGAGGTGAAATAAGTTTCTCTCATTAGATAAATTAATGATGCATAAGTGGATTTGGCACATTTCCCCCAAAAGTGAATCAAAATCAATATTTTGGTTATAGATATCCCAGTATCTTATGACATTCTTTTGGGTATAAAATTTTGTAAAGAATTGGGAGGCAAAATCCAACTAGATTTATTGCATGTCATGATTCCAATAAAAACATTCAAATAACATCTAGATACTAAATTAAGAATTAAATAAAAAAATCTTAAAGTTAATGATCCAAGATTTGATATCTTGTATAAAGATGCTAGATTTGGTAATTATCTTCTAATGATAGAGAAAGATGTATAATTACCAGAGATCATGCAATCAAGATCTAAATGATGTTTAGATGATTGTGTTTGATGGTAGTTGTTCATCAACAGGTTTGGGTGGATGAGTAATCTTGATATCTCCATTTAAGGAAAATTTTCATTTTTCTTATAAGTTATAGTTTTATTTCACCAATAATACCTATGAATATGAAACACTTTTGGAAAGTTAACATGTAGTAGAAGGGATGGGAATCAATAATTTTAAAGTTTTGGGTGATGTTGAACTTGTTATGAAGCAAGTGAAAGGTCAATAACAAGTGAAAAATGACCATCTAAGATGTTATAGGAATAAATTTTGGGATAGCATTGAAATTTTTGATGGTTTCTCTATTATTACAATTCCTAGAGAACATAACTCTAAAGCTGATGCTTTGGTAGTATTATCTTCTTTGATGATTCCCCATGTAGATATTAATATATAAAAATATACGATGGAAATAATATATAGACCAAATGTTCTAAACAATGTAGACAATTGGCAAGTTTTCCATGATGATCAGTAAATCATCTCTTTCCTTGAGAAAATAGACATTTTTAGAATTTGTATTTTTAAGGTAGTAACTCCTCATATAGATAATATTAAATTCATATATCAAAAGAGGGAATCATAGAAAAAATGATGAATAATTTATCATCAAGTAAAAATGAAATATAAATCCTAAAGCCTTGATATATTGAAAATAATTATTTGATAAAAATAATAGATTTGTAAAAAGTAAAATGCAAAAAACAAGTCTTGATTCTAGCAATTATGAAAAAGTAAACATTAATTCAAAAGAACATCCTAGGTTCATCAATATTGGAAAATGTTTTTCTCCTGAATAAAAATTATAGTTTTTTAGCTTCTTTCATAAGTATATTGACATACTCAATTATTCATATGCATACCTTAAGTCATTATGTACCAAAGAGATGCAACATACAGTTCCTCTAAACCCTGATGTGAAACCTTTCAAATAAAAAATGAGATAACACAACCCTAAAATCATAGGGATGATTCTTTACAAAGTGAAAAATAAGCTTGATGCGTGCATTATTTTCCCTATTTACCATTTAACTTGGTAGGTAAAATAGTACCAGTTCATAAAAAGAATGGTGAAATCAAAATTTGTGTTGATTTTAGAAACCTCAACCAAGCATCCCTCAAATATAATTATCCACTAAAATTCATGGATCAATTTCTCCAAGTGGTAATAGGTTCTGAAATTCTTTTGATGCTTGATGGTTTGTCATGATATAAATAGATCAAATTTGATAGGGAATATCAACATAAAATGACTTTCACAACACCTTAAGGAACCTTTGCATACAGATGAATGCCATTCATATTGATTAATGTAGGAAAGACTAATCAAATGGAAATGAATTTGGCATTTAGATAATTGAAGAATGAAATCATTGTGGTGTATCTTGATGAAATAACAATTTTTTCAAAAAAGCAAGAAGATCACTATGCACATTTAGAGAGGGTTTTTTAAAAGTGTCATTTACATGGAATTTCTCTTAACCCTAAGAAATCCATCTTTGGAGTGACTAAAGGTAAACTCATCAGTTATATTGTTTCAAAAGAAGGAATAAGGATTGATCTAGAAAGGGTTCAAGCAAATTAAAAGTTTTCCTTACCTACTAGTAAACCAATTGTACATTCCTTCTTTGGGAAAGTGATTTTTTTGAGAAGATTCATTCTCAATTTTTCCAAGCTCATTAGACATATTGATCACATGATGAAAATGAAACCTTCTTTCAAGTGCAACAATGAAGGTAAAGAAGCATTTGAAAATATAAAGACTACTATTAATTGTGCACCAACTTTGGTATGTCTTAATTTTAAGAAAGAGTTCATTATTTATTACTATGCTTTAGAGAATACACTCAATATTTTTTATTTAGAAAAATAATGAGTATATTAGATCGCTAATTACCTTCATGATTTATAATCTCAAAGATTACGAGTTTAAATATTCCCCTAAATAAAAACATGCTTATGCAGTTGTAAAAGTAGTCAAATAGTTTAGGTATTACATATTACATTCACATTATGTTGTAATGGTACCAAGTATAAAAATTCAATCTATTATGACTCAATAATAACCTAGTTTTAAATGAGGAAATTTGATAACTAAGGTACATGAATATGATATATAAATAAAACCTACAAAATTAGTTAGATGGAAAGGACTATGTCAACTCATGGAAGAACAAGGAGATATTTAATCAGAATCTTCATCATTTTTAGGTGAACAAGATGATCAAGAGCTTCCTTTGGTATTGTTTGTCAATTATACTAATGATTTATTTTCTAAAATTACCTTCTACTTGATGTATGAAGAATGTCCTTCACACTTGGATGCTAAACAATACATAAAAGTCAAACTATAGGATAATAAGTATGTCATATGGGATGACACTCTTTTCAATAAAATCATTAATGATGTTTTATTAAGATGTGTGGATAAAGAACAAAAAAAATTATTGTAGTATTTTATGATCAGGATTGAGAAAGGTAATTTTATGATAGATTAAAATCATACAAAATTCTCAAATCTCATTACTATTGGCCAACTCTTTTCAAATATTTGTATGAATGGGTGAGAAAGTGTGAGGCATGTCAGTAGTTTGTAGGCAAGCCCTAGCTAACAACATGCCCTCTTCAACCTATAATAATTAGACAGCCTTATCAATAATGGGGACTAGATTTAATTAGGGCATTAAACCCTCACTAAAGTGTAGGTCATACAAAAGTTTTCACAATAATATATTATTTCACTAAATGGGTAGAAGCAATTCCTATAAAAAAACAACTTCAAAAATCATTTTTAACTTCATCAAGGGAAATTTCTTTGTGTGACATGGAATTCCATAGAAAATTGTTATAGATAATGCATCTAAATTTTCTTATTTATATATTACTAAATTTTTCTATGGATATGGTATTTATCTATCTCATTCATCAAACTATCACCCTCAAGCTAATGGTCAAGCTGAGTCAAGTAACAAAAACCTTTTTACAATCATGCACAAGGTAATAGATGAGAATTAGAAAAATTGGCACAAAAGGTATATGATGCTCTTTTGGTAGACTGTATAACTCCAAAAAAGTCTATTGGTATGTATCCATTCCAATTGTTATATAAAGTAGATAAGTCAATTCCCATAACTCTTGAGTTACCTACCCTAAAATTGTCTAGAGTAGTATAAATTTTGAATTTTGAAAGCTCATTGGATAAGAGAATTTTATATCTATAATAATTGGAAGAAAAAATAATATATGTGATTGATAAGATCTTATAACATTAGACTCATGCCAAATCCCTCTTTTAAAAAAAGGCTATAAAAGGGAATTATAAGTAGGATATTTGGTGCTACTTTGGGATAGTCACAGAGAGACAAAAAGGAGTCATAGGAAATTTGATTCACTTTGGATGGGGCCACTCAAAATTAGAAATTTTTTTAGTAAAACATTTTTTTACCTATAATATCAAGATGGAACCCATTTACCATTACCCTTCATTGTGAAATATTTGAAACACTATTTCTAGTAATAACTAAGAGGACTTCTTCTATACATTTGTAAATATTAATTTTAGATGTGTTTCTTTCCTAATTTTTGTTTTGGTGTGTGCATTATTTTTCAATAAAGGTAACAGTGTATCTATTTCCCCTCACTCTCCATGATTTGATCTTCCTTTCTATCACATTTTTGTTACCATAACCTCTATCTGAGAATGTTATGGGTGATTACAAGTTTTGTAAGAGTGATGGATGGAATATGTCTTTCATAAGTTTCTTCAGGTGAACAAGATGATTTGGCCCAATAGCATGTGTTAATTTTTATTAATATTGAGTGGGTGAATTGGATGTCAGTTGGTCAAATTAGGGAATGCATGTTTTCAAATGAATAGGTGATCTGACTCGATAGTGCATGTTTATTTCTCATATGATTGAGATGGGTGAACTAGCTATTAGTTGGTTAGATCCAAATATACAAATGTAAGAGAAACACTTCTCTCTTTGCATTTTATTTTTTGTAAAAACACACATAATGAAAATGTACATGCATACACTATATTTTGACATATGTGACATCATATGTTAGGTTGAGTACATGGCACTCAGATACACTATCATTGACATGTGACATCATCTATTATATTGAGTATCTGATCCTCACAAACACTAATGTTTAAACATGTGACAATATTTTGATGGCTTGAGGACCCATCATTTTATTAAATATCAATAATTTATCAATTGATCAAGTTTTTACTAAGTTTAAGACTATATTAACCAATGGAAAAAGCATCTAACTATGAAATCAGAGAATTCAAGTTCATCCCATTCTTTGTAGCTTAAAATCATAGTCATAGGGAGTTGTAAGACATTTTGAAAAAAGTGAAAAATTGGTGAAAAAATAAAATTTAAAAAAATGGTTAAACTTTTTGAATTTTTTCCAAAAATGCCAAAATTTTTAAAAAATTCAAAAATTAATATTTACCATTTTTTAAAAATTTATCTCAAAATGTTTATAAGTCGATTTGAACCATCTGCGCAAAAGATTTCTAGCTTTCCTAGTAATTTTCCAAAACCATTTTTCTTTTTGTGAGTTTTATAGATATATTTTCCTTTTTCACAAGTTGTGCAAGTTGTAAAAACATTTTTGGTGCAAATTACAAAAACATTTTTGGTGAAAATTGCAACAATATGTTTTAGCTCCTATGCAAATTTTTAAAATGTTTTAAGTTTCCCTTTTTAATAACATTCAAAATCATGTTTTTTTTTTTAATCATGCAAGTGCAAATTGTAAATTTATTTCCCCATTGAATGCAAGTTACCATTTCAAAATTAAATGGTTTCTTTATTTTTCATGCAATCTCCTTTTTTTCCTCTTTTGATTATGTAAGCATTAATATTTCCTCAAGTCATGTTGAAATGAAAACTTCCTCACTTCTACTTCTTTTTAAGCTATTACACACCCTCTAAGATTGCAAATGGAAATTGTATTTCAAACACCTATCCAATTAATTCATAGAAGTTAAAAAGTGGGGTTATATACAAAATAAGATTTTTATTATTTTTCTTGTCGGGTATAAGAAGGAAAATATCATAAATAAAACCTTGAAATTGTTTTCCTATTTTCCATTTTCTCTCATTACACACTTTGTAAGCATGATAGATAGAAGAATAAAAGGTCATATTGAATATCAAAGGGAAAAAATATTTATTTTCTTGATACCCTATATAAGTATGGCCCAACCAAGAAATAAAAAAGTATAAAACAAATTACAAAAAGAGGAAGTTGTAATACAAATTAGAAAGTATTGGAAAAAGGTACAATTGAATAGGTAGAGATTGAAGGGCAATTGGATTAGGTAAAAATTCAAAGATAAAACATTTTTTCAAACTATCATTTGAAAAATGGGGTGATGCCAAGGGAGAAAACGTGGGAATTTTAAGATCAAATGACATATAATAAACATTTAAATTTATTTCTATTTGCAAACCTAGACATTTGGAAGATGGGTAATGCCTTTTTAGGTAGAAAAGTAATTTCATCCACCCAAATTAATTCATTTTGTTCTATCCTTAACTAAAAATAGATTCATATGACACTTTAAATATTCTAAGAGTTAAAAATAAATAAATTTCAATTGCTTTGATGAATTTTGAGCTATACGATCAACCAAGGAAGGATAAAATGAATAAAAGTTAAATAAATTTTAGCAAATTTGAATTGTTGGTGTTATCATTTACCAAACCATATAGTTCATGCCAAGGAGGATAAATTATATAAGATAAACAAAATTAATTTTTCACAAAATCTTTTTTTTTCACAACTCAAAATAACAAACTTAAATTCTTACTCGAAGAAAAAAATATCATTTGAAATTGCATATTTAAAAATTGAATTTTTAATTATTTTTGTTAGCATGATAAAATCCCTTGTAAATTTATAGGATTTTACAAATTCCAAATTTTAAAAAAAGGATTACTTGGTAATCAGTTTGATATTTTGAGGCTAAAATCAAAGGATAAGTGGGAATTTTAATCTAAAGAAGAAAATTTACAAAATTGTATTTTGTTACATCTGCACTTCTCAAAAGGGTTCATACTACAATTATAATGTGGTTGGATCAAAGAAAAGCTAAAATCAAGAAAAATAATCAAATGAAAGGTTGATATTAAATAGATGGCATAAAAGATATTATGAAATATTTGCACATAAAAGTTATGAGTATAATCTCTTGGTGTAATTTAAATAGCTTATTGTGCTTAAAATTATTTGTTTTTGTCAGCCTTAACAAGTAAAGAATTATTTTGGAAACTTTTCCCGATTGTTGTTTTTCCAAGTAATTTTTAATGTCTACATCACCTACCCCAAAAACATCAATCTCAAGTAAATAAAAGATAGTTGGCATTGAGTTTTGCTCCTAAGCAAATTGACATAATTTTTCACCTTCTAGATCATGAAACCTTTGTGCACCGAAGCCAAGAGTCCCCCCAAATTTTTGAGATGACAATGTTAGAGCATGTTATAAACAAGTCAATAAGACCTAGTTAACTAAGCCAAAGTATTTGTCCACTCAACTTCCCAAAAATCTTGTAAAATCAGATTTCAAAGATGAGATAAGTGACATAATCACTTTATTATATAAGAAAATGGGAAATCAAATGGTCAAGAATTTTTAGAACTATATGTATAGGTTCATATGCACCATCATTTGAAATAATCAATATATCAATTTGGGTGAATTGATTATCAATTCCATTCACAAGCAACTCATGGAAGTAAAAGACACATCAAAATTTTACATGACTTTGTACCTTGTTTATGATATAAAAATTTGAAGGTATTTTGATGGATTACATATAGTGAGTGATTTTATGAAAATAATGGTGTATGACTTCTATCTTCAACAAACATTGAAAGAAATCACCCATCTTTTCAAAAGAGTTAATGACTGCTTTATTAATTTTATCATCCATTTATTCAAAAAGGAGCTCTTCAACTCAAGAATATCAGTTGTAAACACCAAAAAAATAACAAGGTGGGTATATTGGTTTATATAATGCTCAACATTCAGTTATTTGAGAATTTGTGGTTTTGAAATATCTCCTTACATTCTCTCATGATATGTCATCAATAAATGGGCATAAATGGAATTATTGAGATAACTTGTTGAAACACACAAGTTCTTGACAAATAGATACAAAATACGGATCGATTTTTAGATCATTATTGGTAAGAATACTTGCCATTAATTACTAAAGGATAATATAATTGAGCAATACATATCACACTTTAACCACAAGACATTTGAAAATAGGTCTTCATTTGACAATATAGGCTTAATTAAACATAATCACGAAACTCTACTTTATCATGTTCCACATTTTTAAGACTATTAGATGGATTATGATGATAAGAAAGTAGTGAGAGTCAGAGAGTATTCATGATTAACCATGAGATAAATCATCAAGTTTGGCATAATGAAAGTGTCAAAATAGCTGGTAGATGATGAGGTCACATTGGAACCCATCTTTGAATAAAATTTATTATGAAAAAGACATTGTATTTGGTACATTGGGATAGAAGGGAATCTACTTATCTAAAAAGTATGACAAGGGATGTACCTAATAGAATTCTCAAATAGTTGAAAGGTAAGGGATTTTATGTTACAAATGTCAATTTCCCTACACTTTCTAGGGAAGATAAATTTAGAATATTTTATAAGCAATAAAATTAGCTAGAAAAGATGGATGAGGTAGGCCCTAATGGATAATCTCCCATGATAGAATATGCACGTGACCCTGAAGCTACTCACCAAGATAATCAACCATGAATGACTCTCAAGTTGAAGATAAAAGGTTTGGTGAGAATATTTATTCTCTTAAAATTTTAGTTTCTCAAGAAGTTATAGTTGATAGCTTTACATTCACTTAAGAATTAATAGAGAATGTAACTTAATAATTTTTACATTTAGATTATACTATGTTTCCTACATCATTTGCTTTCCCATTGCAGGAGATTACTCCTATCTCTTCATCTTCTCCTTCAAATCCTAAATTTCTTGTTACTCCTCTAATAATCCCTCTTAAAACAATCAATCCACATGATAAAATTGAAACATCTTCTCAAGTTGTCCCAGTTAGGACTTCTTCATCTATAGTAAGGATTGATCCACCTATTTCAACTTCCATCCCATTACCTTCCTCAAACATGACAACTTTAGATTGGTTGTCAATAGTAGTAAAAAGAAAGAGAAAAATTATTGAACCTAAAGAGATAGATTTTGAAATCTTAATAGCTTCTTTTTCAAAAAGGACATAGGAAATAAAGATAGTTTAATGAATGGTGATAGATGAAAATGGAGAAAATTATGTAGATGTGGCCATCCCAACATTTGTAATGGATAAGTCAAAAATTATGGTTGAAGACTATTATGTGTCTAGAGTTCATTTTGTAAATTCAACTAGAGAAGCAATGAAAGGAAATGTTTTATTGGTGATTAGAACCATATTTGAAAAAATAAAAAAAAATAAGTAGATGAAATATCAACTGAAAGAGAAAGTACATTAATTGAGCTTAGTAATACATAGATTGATTGGGCTAGTTCAAGCATATATCACTTCATTGACTCTTCATGCCAAAATTTAGCAAAGAGTGAGAGAAGTGGGCTAAAGGGATAATGCAGTGAAAGAATGGATTAAAAATGTTGAATATCATGGGGTCTCAATAATTCTTATCATAGTAATGATAGTCTCTAGAACTCAATCATAATATGAACAACTAGTAACAAATGTAAATGGATATGTTCATCAGAAAAAAATTGGGAAGAACTCATGCCTGAGTTGGTTGAATTCACAAAATTTCATTTTGTTGATATTATTGAAAAAGGGGTAATCAATGAAGTTTAAATTGTCCATCAGATTGAATTTATTTGGGCCACCAAATTTATAATACTTTATCTTCAAGAATGTGTTCAAAAATTCAATAATTCAAAGTCACTTGGAAGCAACACAATGATGAAGATTGACAATACAGTTATGAAGTTGGATTGTCATTTTATCAATGACAAGGATCAAGAGGGAAATTTGATTTAAATTGAGACTATAATTAGATAATTCAAAGAATGAATCTAGAACATTTCCACTACATCTACATTTGGTTATGAATAACTTCATCAGTTATCCTAGTACCAAGTGAATGTAGATAATTTGATATGAAAATCAACAGTCTCCAAAGCAAGCATCAAGAAATGAAATAGTTAGATTACTCAATTGACATTACATATAAGTACATAGATGGACTAAATGAAGACATGATCAGGGTAATCCTCTATAGATTTGATGATTTATTAAAAGGAAAATAGTTTTTATTTTGACAGAAAAAAGAATGAAGATTTGATTTAAGTGTTCCTACATTCTCTCGTCTTGTGTCTTTGTACCTAACTTCTATAATTAAAATATTTAACCCTTGAAAATGTGCATTGTATGTTTGAAAATTATCTTTTCAATTTTTCCAACTTGCCTTTTCAAGTTGTGCAAGTTGATGATGTGCTTTTGCAAGTAGTGTAAAAACCCTAATTTTTTTCTCAAGTGATGTTAATTACTTAAAGAGTTTTTGCACCTTTTCAAAATTACAATTTCTCATTGATATTTTATCACTTATGTAAAAAGTCAAAATAGGTATATTTTCACAATAACCACCCATTTTTGCCTATAAATACAAGCTAAAGCTTCATAATAACATTTTGAAATAGATATATTTTTTTGTAAAGCATTGTAAAAGGAGATCAATCTTTCTACACTTCATAATCAATACAAGAAAAGTGTTTCTAAACTTTGATTTAGTTATATCTTTTAAATTATGTCTTTCATTCAATTCATTGAATCTTATTTTCCTTGCTATTATTATAAATTCAAAACTATTGAGAATAGGAGATTATATTACAAAGTTTCTATTTTTAGTTGTAATTTACATTTCCAATACACATGAAAAATATTGGTGGGATTAGAAATAATTTCTTAGTTTTTTATATTATAAAATATAAAGGGTTACCAGTTTATGTTATCAGAGTCAAATGGTCTTTTGGTGTATGTTTCATATTTTTATGGTGTAGAAACCCCTGTTACCCTTGAATTTTGAAATTGTATGTTTTGGATTGTTTTGTATGTTTTTTTTTTTTTGACATTTTTTTTTGCATGAATGAAAATGCAATTTTTGCTAGATAAATTTGAATAGATTCAAATAAATAAATGAATAACAGTGAACTCTTTCATCCAACTAAACTCTGATCTTCTTATTTACTTCAGATGATTACAATAAAGATCTCTTGCACACAAACATAATAATATAAAATATTGTCTTAAAAACCTAATTTTTTTGCAATCTAGAAATAAACCCTAGATCTGGTACAGCTCAAGTTGTTATGTAAAAAACACAATCACCAAAGTCGGTATTCAGTCGGCTGATGTTGGTCTCTAGGCTATCGACGACAGTCTCTGAGCTCCCTGCGGCATTGTCTGGCCTACTACAGAACAATATGGATTCTGTACAGGAGTAGAAAATAGTATGGCCTATATGCTAGACACTTGATCTCAAGAAATATGGTACTAATATGGAAGATCTTAATTTGGATAATTACTAAATCAAAACCTAATGAAATAAATACCTGTAAATCTCTGTGATAACTTATGTATGAAGTTATCTCTCAAACTAGCAATAGATCAGCTGATATCTCACAACCTCTGAATCACACACACTGAAGATGGACATTCTCCAATGGAAATGGAATACTAGAAACCCTTGGCTTAGTCTTCTCAGAAAAATACTTAGCAAAATTTTGTCTTCAATAATGAATAATTATCAATAATTTGGCACTCCCTCCAATGAGAAACCCTTATATCCTCTAAAAGGTGCACTTGCCCTAATTAGGGTTTCATAATTAAAAAATAGGCCAAATAATTAATATTTAATTAAATTAATTAAATATTAATATCTTCCTCAATATATGTCTAAAAGAGCTCGAATGAGAGCCAATTGGAAAAATTTTGTTGGTCAAAGCCAAGCCAAGCTCCACCAAGACCCTTTATCCATCCTATCAGCCTACGAAGGTCACATAATAGGCTAATCATCATAAAACAAGATCATGCTAAAAAGGGGACATTACAGTCCACCCTCCCTAAAATTGCTTGTCCCCAAGCAATCTCAACAACAAAGTTAACATCACTCCCACTTGGATCCCAAGGAAAAGGCTATGTAATGTCCCTTATGTCACCAATCAACAACTATGAAGAAATCATTAGCATCAATAGTACAAAAATCAACAACTGAGACACTGCACTCAACACCCAAACAACTAACATCACTGATAATGAAGAGACATCATATGTTAGACTGTAACAACACAAACCAAATCTGCTTGCCATCAACCCCTATTCTAAGTCATGCACCGATAAACTGTCAACCCCAGTACCTATCACCATGCCATGTCTATCACAACTCTCATCCCATGGCATCAAATCATCCCAAGTACCAAGATAAGGATCCCAACATCTAATCCATTAATGGAAATCAACTAGAAACTCAGGTAAACTCCTCACTTCAATAATGTGAACCATACCAATTGGCTTCATGCACCTATCTCCTGTACCCACTACAATCTCTGAATCTAGAGTGTGAATGCTAGACATACTCATATCATCATCAACATGTGACTTGACTGTAAAAGAAAGTTGAGTCCCTACCACATGTGTTAACTCCTAAACTAAACTCACCTCAAGACAAAGCTTATCCACACGTCTCTCATGTATTGGTGTCAATGTGCACTCAGCAGCCCACTCTACCATGTCATGTCGTATGAGCCTCTCCATCTGATGAAAAAACATATTTTTGATGTTTCTGCCCCATATTGCCTTAAGAATATGTGTCTTCCCATCAACATCAAAATGAACCTCCATGTCCTTGAGATGAAGAGTGAATTCCTCAAGGGGATGAAGCCACTTCATGCCCAAGACCAAATCTATATCCCCCATGTTCACCACATAATAATCAGTCTTGAACTCATAATTGTTCAAGCGCAATGGGAGATCTCTAATCATCTGCTCACACCTAAGAGTGTAACCATCATAGACCTTAACTCTAATGCCCTCAAAATCCTTGGTAGTGAGTCCACGTTTCTCCACAAATCTAGCATCTATAATATTATGTGTGGCCCCTATGTCAAGAAGGGTGATGACCCTCTGTCCTGCCAAAACTCCACGAAGTCTGAATGAACCATATGGCTAA